>OY848918.1:10963591-11061091 GCA_963693285.1 Xestospongia muta
TTTATGGCCAAGTTTTATATTGTGTATAAATCATGTGATGTCCTATTGTTAAGCCACATCAAAGTGTTTCTGATAACACATCTAAGGATGTGAATACTTTATTGTAAACTGCCTACACATAATTGAGTTACTGAGCTTTAAATAGAACTAGTCTACCAGTCTGCAGTATTAGTGATGTTAGCCCTAACTCTGTATGCTAGCTAGTAGTGTCTGCTATACCTTTTCTTTGATAGCAGTAAGTAGCTCCTGTCAGCTGATCTGTAGCTTTGACTTAACATAGCACTAGTTTCCTCCAATATAAGCAGTGAGTGTATTGTTAAAAGGTTCTGTTTACAATGACCTTGATATTACATGTACTTGTTATTATTCTCCCTCCATCACTCTACCCCCTCTCTCCTTCATTTTTTTCACCTCTCACTCTCTCTCTCGGACCACTGAATTCCTTCATTTTAGTTGCTGATGTAGAATCTCTTAAAAAAACTTCCTCAGGAGCTACAACTATGGCAACTGTTACAACAACTGAGACTGCCCCTTCTCTTAACACTTCAATCACTCCCTCCCGCCCTCGTCAAGGACACATACCTGCATCAACAATGAGTGAGACAAGTACCGAAACAGGATCGACTGAAATTGCACAGAATACACAAAATGTATGTTCAATATTACTTAATATTCTCATGATTAGAATACACAGGTTGCTAATACAGAAGTAAAGCCAAAAATAGAACCAAAAAACTCGGGAGAAGATATGACTGATAAAATCTCTCGCACAGATAGCAGGAACAGTAGAAGTTCAGGAGAGTTTGAAGCATTTTCTTTCCCTGATGATCAAGGTACATATTAGTATTCGTGGTAATTTGCAACCATTTGTTGACAATATCCTTGTGTTGTTATTGTTGATACTTTGTGATCCTTGTGTTGTTATTGTTGATACTTTGTGATAATGATATTTGTTTTCATAGTAATTCTCAAAGATACTGTTGTAATTTTTAGCAAGTTATCAACTTTTGATGTAGAAATATTATCACTTTGTATGAAATGCATAAGTGTAAATTATAACCATATTAGGATAACCAGTAGATTACAATACTTTACAATATATTTTTTTATATAGGTGAAGTATCTTGCGGGTGTACTGAGCATGTAGGACGTACTATTATCAATGAGGTGTACAATGCTGAGGTGGAGACAATATTTCAACTCATATTCACTGATTCAGACTTTATTAGAAGTTTTCTTAAATCCAGAAAAACAACAAGTAAATTTATGCATTTATTAATTATTATTATATGACTATCACATGACTAACATGTACTATCACATGACTTTTATATTTATATATCTATATATACACTATATACTTATAGCTTCAGGTTTTCCCATTGACACTTTATCAAGCTGGATAAGAAGAAGCAGTATACATACACACTCACACAACTGCCAAGTTTCTCTCTAGTCTTAGTACACTCATTCTCATATACAAGCCTCTTAAAATACCTTTCAAGATATTTGTTTCATTGCTCTTCTACACAGATATTGAAATTGGTGATTGGTCAACTCAGGCTGATGGTACTAGACTGCGTGATTTCACTTATACTCTATCTCTTAATTATTCCTTTGGTCCTAAATACTCTCCATGTGTTGAACATCAAATCTATTATAAGAATGGACAGCCTGGTGTAAGACATGTGGTGAAAAGTGAAGTAAGTGTGATATAATGTTTGTTGTGGTGATTGGTGATTGTCTCTATGGAGACTAGTTAGTCTATTGATTGTCCTTGTGTGTATTTGTAACCTATACCATCTCCTCTCTCTCTCTCTCTCTCTCTCTCTCTCTCTCTCTCTCTCTCTCTCTTTCAGGTTATCAACAGTAATATTCCTTATGGAGACACCTTCTATGTGTCATGTCTGTCTTGTATGACACGTGTAGCTCACAATAGGACAAGATTAAGAGTCACTAGCAACATCTGCTTCAAAAAGAACTGTTGGGGTGTTGTTAAAAGTAAGAGTGACAGAAACACCCATGACTAACCCTGATAGTAGTCCATGTTATATGCTAATATAGACAGATCAGTAATATACCAGCTGTCATTAAGATGACATATAAATTACCTATGACAATATAGCAATATCCTTTTGGATGTTTGATGTCTTACTATATTTGAAGCAACCTGTAATGGCTACTACATTTAATTATGTCTGAAGAGTTTGGTTCACTGCCTTATTATTACCATATATGGTATTGATTATGCCTAATGATGTGTGTCCACTCTAATTGCTTGACTATAATATAAATAGTATATTGTTTGTTTTCTTAGATCTTATTGAACGTAATGCTGGTGATGGATTAAGATCATATTATAATCACTTAGGTAAGACTAGTGGTACAAGCTATACACTATATCATTATACACTACTATTGCTATTGTAATTTGCTATAACACTATAATTTGAAGCAATTTTATATCAACCACAATGTAGTCATTATTTCTGAGTGCCTTAGTGTGAGGCAACTAGTCCACAATTTCACCTTAGTTTCTATATGTATGTGGTAGTTTCTATATGTATGTGGTTTGGCCACACTTAGGAATGCTATAATTGCTTTACCAGAAGACAGAGCTGCATGTATGGGAGTGAACATATTTAGTCATGTCCACAGAGACTACTAAAATTTTCTTGAAGGAAGCAAAGAGGAAACAAATTAAAGACAATTAAAGGAGTAGTAGCAATATGTAGACAAAGTGTCTGGGGTAGTGTGAACTGAATGAGATCAAACTAAGTTACAAGCTAGGTATACAGAAATTATGCTACACGTGATAAAGTGTAATTTTATTCAGGACAAGCTAAGAGATTTAAAAATGCTAAAGTTACTTTTTTCTGACTGGACTAAGAGATCAAAACCACAATTATCAATAAATCTAACATTTTACTACATAATGTAAACCCTGTGTTTATTATAATAAGAATAATATCCATAATAATTTAAATAATTTACTATGAATAGATTTGGTTTTGGCTCATTAAGTTGTTTTCTCATAAATAATTTGTTAATTACTTATAATTAGCAGATACAAATCATACAATTAATGGTATGCAGACTCTAATGGACTAAGGTGTAATCCATAATTGTTATATCAATCAGAATGTCTACTGTAGTACACTCTTTCCACTCTATAACACAAACAGTTGTAGGTATTGTTAATGACATTGTTTAATGTACCTGTCTGTCAATATAAAGAGAACATTTCCTTTGAACTGGTGAGCTTTGAAGTTGACCTCAAGGGAACTGATTAGATCTTATCTAATGATAACAGAGTCACTTTGAGTAACTAGTCAATAATTGTCATATTATAATATTAAGTCTGTTACTATTATTAATAATGAATTAAGTGATACTGACGGTTACTAGTACTGAATGTACACTGGGAAACTAATAAAGTTTAATAAAGTCCCAATATCTTAAGACTGAATTTGTTAGACAATTTATTTTTTAATATTCCATGTGATCTATTTAATACTCAATAAAGGACTGTAGACACAATACACATGCAGAGAATATATGGACCTTATTCCAGAAGTAAAATGAGCATTGCCTGCTATAATAGTAATTAAAAGCAGCAATATGTTGTTTTAATTATTATTGTCTTTGAAATAGAGGTATCTTCCAAATTAACTTTCCAATTCAGATAATATTGTTTTAGTTACTTATTGAACTTCTTTTTAAAAGTAGTTTTGAAAATGCTTTTGATTTTGGGTCCCTAAATCAAATCATGTGACTATTTCATGCACTATATCTACTATCCTTTAATAGTTCCTCTATATTGTTGACAATATTGTTGACAATATACACGTACAATATTGTTGACAATATACATGTACAAAACATGTCAGTTTGTATTTCCTTGTATCACCTCTTTACTAACTTATTTGACAGCTGCTACAAATGTTATTGTCACTAGTAATATTATTAAGATTGTGTGACTCTCTCTCTCTCTCTCTCTCTCTCTCTCTCTCTCTCTCTCTCTCTCTCTCTCTCTCTCTCTCTCTCTCTCTCTCTCTCTCTCTCTCTAGACACAGCTCTCAAGGAATATTTAGTTACTTTACCTGCTAAGAGATTACAAAAAGGCTCAAGAAGATCATCTCGTAGAAGACATCGCAGACAACCATCACTTACTAAAGTATGTTATTACATAAGTTATTATATATACATATATCATATATACCAAGGAGGTGTGGCTTTTAAATTATCATAATTAGTTATGACTTCTGAGCATTTTAAGTTAGTAGATGCTATGATGTGGTACCACATAGCTTGTGTTATTTGTGGATGTGAAATTTTGTTGCTGTGTTTACTTCCTGCTCCATTTCCTACTCGATTTTTACTTCCTACTTCATGTTTAATTTATACAAACTTAATTTTCATGTATTAGAGGATTCACAAAATTCAATTCTAATAAGCAATACAGTACTATATTTATCAATATTCATGAAGTATCAATATTCATAAGGTATCAATATTCATGATGTATCAATATTCATGAGGTATGATTGTCCTTTCCTTTAGCTTACTCCAGTTCCCAGTATACGTGGTAATCATGATGAGGATGGTACAGCATCATTAAAAAAGAGGCGTGGCAGTATGTCTAGTCGTCAGAGTCTTCGATTGTCAGATCAGAAGGTATCAGAAGAAGGTACTATTACTAATTATTACTAATTATTAATGATTGCTACCCCTATTAATTAGCATGTGTTACTATCATAGTCTATTTGTTAAGAGAAATGTCATATACTTTTAATTAATATTAATGGTTACTGTACTAATATTAATAGTTAATGCTTCTCTGACTAAGTTGTTGTGTTATTGGTAGATGCTCATTCTTCTTCTAGTGGAGAAAGAAGAAATAAATCAAGGTAATGGATGAATGGATTGATAAATGGATGAATAGATTGATAAATGGATGAATAGATTGATAAATAGATGGATAGATTGATAAATGGATGAATAGATTGATAAATGGATGAATGGATGGATAGATGAATAAATTGATAAATGGATGAATAGATTGATAAATGGATGAATGGATTGATAAATGGATGAATAAATTGATAAATGGATGAATGGATGGATAGATGAATAGATTGATAAATGGATGAATAAATTGATAAATGGATGAATAGATTGATAAATAGATGGATAGATTGATAAATGGATGAATAGATTGATAAATGGATGAATGGATGGATAGATGAATAAATTGATAAATGGATGAATAGATTGATAAATGGATGAATGGATTGATAAATGGATGAATAAATTGATAAATGGATGAATGGATGGATAGATGAATAGATTGATAAATGGATGAATAAATTGATAAATGGATGAATAGATTGATAAATAGATGAATAGATTGATGAATGGATGAATAGATGAATAGATTGATAAATGGATGAATAGATTGATAAATGAATGGATGAATGGATGGATAGATGAATAGATTGATAAATGGATGAATAGATTGATAAATGGATGAATGGATTGATAAATAGATGAATAGATTGATAAATGGATGAATGGATGGCTAGATGAATAGATTGATAAATGGATGAATAGATTGATAAATGGATGAATGGATGGATAGATGAATAGATTAATAAATGGATGAATAAATTGATAAATGGATGAATGGATGGATAGATTGATAAATAGATGAATTGATTGATAAATGGATGAATGGATGGATAGATGAATAGATTTATAAATGGAAGAATGGATGAATAGATAAATAGATTGATAAATGGATGAATAGATTGATAAATGGATGAATAGATTGATGAATGGATGAATGGATTGATAAATGGATGAATAGATTGATAAATGGATGAATGGATGGATAGACGAATAGATTAATAAATGGATGAATAAATTGATAAATGGATGAATAGATTGATAAATGGATGAATGTATTGATAAATGGATGAATGTATTGATAAATGGATGAATGGATTGATAAATGGATGGATAGTAAGCAACAAATGTCACTTTACTATAATGTTTCTTGTTTTGTATTTCATTTTATTAGATCAATACCTAAAGTTAATGTGGCTCTTATTTTTCTGTGAGTGAAAATGTTTTTCTTTCACTATCTACTGCTATTAATTTTTGTCATTGCAATGGTAGTTAATTTCAAGGAATGTTTGCTGAGAGATTAACTTGTTTTGTTTTCTTATTTATTTGCAGTTTATAAGAATACTCTCTCTCTCTCTCTCTCTCTCTCTCTCTCTCTCTCTCTCTCTCTCTAGTTTGGGTTTACTTATCATATCTAACTTGGCTTTATATCATCAACTTATGGGGTATCAAGCTCCCCCTTCTTCATCTGTCCCTTCTTTTACATCATACCCATCCTCTCCTCCTCAATACTCTCAAACTCCACCCACCTTGCCACCTCCATCATCAATGTTAGCAATATGAAATGTTATTGTTAAGTGTTATTATCTTTTTGTACAGTAGAAACTGGCCAACTAAACAAGAAGAATGGATTAATTTGATTCAAAGATACTGGGAACAACATGACGCAGAGAGACAAAATCTCCAAAAAATTTTAAAAGACATATTAGATGCTATGCAACAGGTATAGCATGTAGGATGGCTAGCTATAGTCTCTTTGCTAAATAATTTTCATTTACATTATAATATGTAGCATCTATATATGATGGCATGATAACATTGAAGTTTAAAATAGCATACCACCACAGCACTGTTCCTATAGCCAGATTAATGTTCATATCACGTTGTAATGGAGGTTCAGCATGCTAGCCTGTGACATAGAGGCCGTTATCTTTCCAGCCCCTTTTATAACTCCACATATTTGTAATGTAATCCTCAATTGTTTGGCTATTGTATTTAAATGATTACTTATTTTCTGGTATTTTTACAGGTTGAAATGACAATACAGAAGACACGAAAACAATTGGAGAGTCATATTCAACTAAATTTCACTAGTTCTAGTGAATAATGATTGTTTTATAATGTTCCTCTATTGTTGTATTCATATATCATTTACACAAGTAATTTGATAACTTATGATTGATTTACAGTGTTTATAATTTTATGAGTGTTCTTTTTATGGTGCTAAATTGTAATTGAAAATGGATCATGATTTCAAGTGAACTTCAATGATCAGAGCCTACTCCTAGAAAAGCTCTATTATTGAAAGACTTGTTAATGTTTTACGTGCTGGTGTGTTGTTTATCAGTAGTGATTTCAAGTTTGTAAAATGACAAATATATGAAATTCCCTCAAAGACAATTCTTGGCAACTTAACTAGGACAACAACACTACATTACAAAAGTTTATGATGATACTGAAAGTAAACAAGAGACGCTGGCCTTTTATAAAAACCATGTTCATAGGCATTCATTAGTATGTAGAAAGGTCAACTTCATATATGCTCCTAACAAATGGCATCATTTTTATTGGTTTTTCTTGCAACAATTTCCTTCTCTTGTGCTAAAGTACTCTCTGGCTGGCAGTATGAGATCTATGTCAGCTCATCATTTGGTGTGAATACTACCTCTTGTTGGAATGGAGGAGACCAGACACCTTGTGCTACTCTCAATTTAGCTCTACAAGGACTACAACACAACTCCACTCTCATCTACCTGTATCCTGGTACCTATATATTGGACAACACCAGTAAGGTGATAGACAAGTCTAATATTGCTATCATAGGTCTTACTACTAAAGATGGAGGTAAGACAGTAACTATAAAGTGTAGTTCACATAGTGGACTGTTATTTCTATCATCTACAAACATTACCCTCAAGTCTCTGGTTCTTGATAGTTGTGGTGATATTCAAATCAATCCTAATAGAGAGTTTGACTTCCAAGTGTCAGCAGTGTATATATCAATGTGTTATAATGTCCAGTTAATAGATATAGTCATAGAGTTTAGTAATAATAGTACTGGACTTAATGAATATAGAGACGTAGAGTATGCCATGTGCCCATACTTGGATGTCACTATTAACAACAATTACTATATTACCTCTGGAAAGCATTTTCCTATAAATGCAACAGTCGATGACTGTTATCATAAAATTGACTGGAAAAATTATTTAACTGCTTGCATTATTTCTGGGCTAGCATCATTTCATAGAGACACATACAAACAGTGTGACATATTGTCAACTTGCAATTCCTCATGCATGAGCAATGATTACCATAACACCCTCTTTCACAATTCAACATCGAATGAGATACTTAAAGTTACTCTTTCAATTCAAACAAAACTACTGACACTACAAGACAATGTCACAGTAAACTTAAGACCTTGTACATGGCCTAATACTTTAAGAGAGAATGAAGGTTGCATTTTTATTTTTAAAGAGTGGTTACACTGTGATAAAGATTGTGTAGATGAAAAATACTTAATACCTATGTACTTTAAAAAGTTTGGCAAGTGCCTTACTAATAGTGGAAAAAAAACATTTATAATAGGGACTTGTCCTCTGTATTATAATACTGGATTTAAACAGATCCTTTCGTCAACTTTATCTTACTCATTTTGTGCAGAAGGTAGAACAGGAAGGTTATGTGGAACATGTGCTCCTGGTTATGGAGTTCCTATTAACCAGCTCAATACATGTGTCCATTGTAACCAACATCAATTACCAGGTTGGGTGATGTTTTTGTTAATACAACTCTTACCAGTGACAATAATGGTGTTTATTATAATAGTCTTCAACATACAATTGACTAATGGTTTTATGATTGGAGTGGTCTTCTACTGTCAAATAATAAGTGTAGTCAATCCTGGTCTGACTTTTAACTTGATGGAACAATATTGTAGATATGATGAGTATCTTGATACAATTCATAACCTCGATAAACATAATTATTGTAATATTTTAATTTCCCAGCATACAATTATACCTTGCAATATACTTAATTTAAATTTCTTAGCCTTCCTATTCAACTACCCTCTCTGCATCACACTACACATGACACCATTACAAGCTATATCATTCTGGTATATCATACCAACCTATCCACTGGTCCTTCTACTCTTGATCTATATCTGGATTACAATGTATGATAAAGGATTTAGGTGTGTAGTCACTATCACTAGACCTCTTCATCGTCTACTAGCACGTTTCTGGCGTAAGACTAACATTGAGCCTTGCTTGATTCATTCTACTGCCTCAATATATCTGTTATGTTTCACTCAGTTTGCTGCTACTTCTCTTCAACTATTACATCATACAACATGGTATGTATGGAATAATACAAATGACAATGGTATAGCATTCTTCTATGATGGAACATTAGAGTACTTTGGCTGGCCTCATAGCTTTGCTGGCATCTTTGCTATCATTGTGTTAGTGTTCATTATATTTTTACCAATGCTCTACATACAACTTTATCCATTTAAAGTATTCCACAAATTACTGAGCTGTTTACATCTAGAAAAGGAAATACTGATATCATTGTGTGATATATTCACTGGACCCTATAAAAATGGCTCTGATAACACGTTTGATTATCGCTATTTTTCTGGATTTTATCTCTTCATAAGGATCATTGTATTGTGCTTACATTTTATACATTTCAAACACAGAAATGTTATCCTATATTGTCAAATAGTTGTGTTTGTAACATTTGGGGGAATGATTATGATCTTTCGACCATATAGGAGAAATGTTAACAGCTTTTTTGATTTTCAGATGTTTCTATTCTTGGCCTTAATGAGTGGAATGACTTTATTTTTTCACAATGCACATGTTACTCAAACAGTAATTTTTACTGTTTCTCAACTTCTTTTTGCCTCAATAATTTTCATATACTTACCATATTGGATAACCAAGAGAATCTGGAATTTTTGTCAAACTTGCAAAGAAAACAGACAACGTAATTCACCTCTAATTGAAGAACTAGGGGACATTCAAAAATTAGATCTACTCGTCAATGATGATAACTGGATTGCTGATCGCATCGAACACCCAGATAAGTATAATGAGCATCATGTAAAATATGTACTTGATGACTTAAATGAGTCCCAACATCAAAAAAAGACTGTACATTCTGATTATGGCGGTACTAATAATCAAAAAGCAATTGAAAGTAATAACTCTGATGTTGGTCAGTTATTTATAAGAAATACTGAGTCAACAATAAAAGATGAGAGTTCAGTAATACCACAATATCAGACAGGAAGTGCTATCTTTGGGAATCCTACAGCTGAAAGTACAAGAAGAAGAAGTAATGAAGATAATCTTTTGAACTAAAGTCATATGATATTTCACTTAATAGCTGATTTATTAACACCAGTTACTTATAACAACTTACATTATTAATATGAGTGGTTTGATTATTTGCATTTAATTTTGTCTAGCTTATTTGTGTGCTTTACCCCAAAAAGTTTGTATTGACAGTTGAAACTAAATGTTTTTTGCAATCCTCTATGACGCATGTATGTTTTATAAATAAATATACCTGTTTTTGCAGTGAAACTAATATTGTTTACATGTACTGGTTAGTAACCATATATATAAGAACCAATATAGTATATATTATGATCAGTTAAATATTAGTAGATAAAGAGTAGACTGTCAGTGTATACATGTATTTATTACATATCATCTATGTTGTGTATTAATATATCTCTAAACTATACTACTATCAATTATTACATGTGTAATGTCTGTCTCTCTCTTTGTTAGGAGTAAACAACTGTCTGTAAACAAGTTTTCCTAACACCTACTACGTCAACCTAGCTTTTGTCTAAAATAGTAATCCAAATAGTGTTATGTTTACTTTCAGTTTGCATTATATGATTTGTATAACTGGTTAAATAAAATCATCAGTTTTAAAGGAAAGAATGTCTTTAGTCTCTTGAAAAACATTTATTAAAGTGCAAAGACAAAAGGCACAATAATCCATTTCAATTTCACAAAGGTGTTGTGTTATACATTTTAAATAATTATATTATATTTTTTATTATATATACTTATACTCAAGAACTCATGACTTTAATGGTCTGCTGAGATTTAGTATATTAATGAGTGTTTTAACATATATCTGGTACATTTTAATTTTAATTTACTTGTATAATTACTTTTATCAAATAGTTAATAAATGTAAATAAATAACATTTATTTATGCTAATAAATGTAGATGTTTGGTTAAGGTTTAGGGTTAAGAGTTTAGCAATAACATTGTCATCGATATCATGAAATGGAATGAAAAATCATATAATTAATACTTTGATATTGGGTCACTCACCCTCTTATTATCTCTTATATAATAGAAAACTATGACAACCAAACAAAAATGAGTTGACAAGATCATGTGAGATTTTAAAATAATCATCCTAACCCCATAAATCATAAAGACTAATAAATTGTCATTACATGTCTAGATTATGTAGGCAGTTATGGCATTTATGAAATTTCTTTTTCATTAACATTATGTTAATATAATGTTTCTTTTCGTTAATATTAACTATTCATAAAATGGTTTCTCTGAGTGTATATGTGTAATATAGGTAGCTCTTGATTACTTGACTTTGTTTCAAAAGCACTCAAAATATGAGATATGAAAGCCGATAGTTCATTTCCATTGTGGTGCATCTGTGAAAATGGTGACAAATCTTTTCCTTATTGAGTTAGTTGTGAACACAAAATAAACAATTCACCAACTTCTACTTTGAAGTTTAGAAACATTGCTTTAGCCTATAAATCAATCACAAGATGGACATTATCCTATGGAGGAAGACTGACAAGTATTGAGATATTCTAACAGGTGTGTGTTTGGTGAGATATTCTGTGTTTTTGCCAATACATTTCAATCTCCTATAGCATAATAATACATTCCAGTGTACAGATTGTACACATTTCATTTTGTTTTCGTTGAGTCTAGGTAGCTGGCAAAAAATGTCGTACTATAATGTGAAATTAATACTATACCCCAGATCCTAAACCATAAACCTTGGAACTTAACTGTAATAATTAAAGAAATATGTTTCTCTGGTGGGTTACCTAGACGTGTCATTTCTTTTTGGTTATGTGTAACATTTCATTAGTATGAGTTAAATTTCCTGTTGCAGTATGTAGATCAAACAATTATAAAAGGGCTTCCTCTTGCTGTCATTTTCATTCCAAATCAATTCTGGGTTTTTTGATAAGCTACTCTGTTCTTATTTTGAAATGGCCAAACCTGTTGTTTTTGTCATTGGAGCCTCTGGCAATATTGGAAGTGCTACCATACAAGCCCTCTCCACCAAATATGCTGACAAGCTGGAAATCCGTGCTGGTGTCCGAAATCCAGAGAAAGCTGACAAAATTAAATTGCCTGGAGTCACAATTGTCCAGGCAGAAATGGGGGCAAAGGACAAACTCAAGGAAACATTAAAGGGAGTTGATGCTCTCTTTATTGTTACTCCAGGAGTTAAGAATAGAGCACCTTTGGCCATTGCAACAGCAGAAGCAGCTAAAGAAGCTGGTGTCAAGTTTATTCTTGTTGTTAGCATTCCCACCATCAGTCTCAAACATACTATTTTTGGTAAACAGTTTATTGACCTTGAAAGAAAACTTCCTTCACTTGGAGTACCTTATACATTCATTCGTCTTCCATTTTTCGTTGACAACAACTGGGGATTTAAAGATACCATTCAGGGCCAATCTGCCTTTTATGCTCCTATTAACCCAGACAAACCTTTCACTCCAGTTGTAGTTGAAGATGCTGGTAATGCAGCAGCCATCATTCTCTCTGACTATACTAAACATATCAATAAAACCTACACTATTGTTAGTGATCGATACACTCACAATGAACTTGCTAAAGCTTTCTCTGAGGCTCTAGGAAGAGAGATCAAGTATATTCAAGTACCTTATGATGCTGCAAAACTGGAATTTTTAGGAAAAGGCTTTCCAGAATGGCGTGTGGATGGTCTCTTAGAGCTATTTAAACTAATAGATAATGATGCTCCTGAAACTAACCAATCAGATTTAAGTGTCTACAAGACTCTTACAGGAGAGGAACCCTCATCAGTAAAAGCTTGGATTGCAAAATATAGTGCAGCCTTCAAATAGACAGGACTGTCTATGGCATGTTATTTTAGATATCATAATTATTGTGTCATTAGATTTGATTAGTTTAATTTTACCCTGACAATATTTTCAATGTTTATATTCTCACTTGTTCATATTCTTCATAGGTGAAGTGCTTTATTCTTAACTTCTGGAGTAACAATAAAGAAAGCATTGACTCCTTTTTATGTTTCCTTGAGTTTATATACTTTGCCCCCACATCTGCCTGGACAATTGTGACTCCAAGCAATATAATTTTGTAAGCTTTTTCTGGGTTTGGACACCAACACAGATATCCACCTTGCCAGTATATTTGGTGGAAAGGGTTTCCATGGTAACACTTCCAACATTGCCAGAGGTTTCAATGACGAAGACAAAATATTGCCAAGTGAGATTTAAAAAGCAAGATAGATTTAAGAGAAAAATAGTTGAAATGATTATGTATCATATGTAAATAATATTCTTGCATTTAGTCAACACATATATAAGCTATAAGTAATCGCTGTCACTTGATATGAGCCATATTTAAACAGTGAAAAATACTTCAATTTTTATTTGATTGATGTAGTCACTGTAGTTAAAGCTAGTGGAAGCTATAAATTCAATTTACCTTATAAGGTGACCTTGATATATGTTGTTAGGTTTTGTAACCTAATGAATTAAATTTTTGGAAATAAAATTTTAGCTATACTTTAGTTTGGGTAACAAAACATTTAGTTTTAGTTTTAATAATCTAGTTAATTTTGGTTTAGTTTTAGTTAATATGCTGAAATATTTATTCCTTATTAAAATATAGATTAGCGCTAGCTTTGGTATAAAACAACACTATTATGAAATCTTTCTTTCTAAAATAATTTTAAGTAGATAATTTCTAGTGTAGCCTTTGTTATTCAGTATTCAAACTTATACAAATAAATTAACCACATGTATGCAAATCAATAAGCAAGGTAGATTAAATTAAAAAGAAAAGTCGAAGTGATTTTTATAATATAATATAATATATACATAACTATGAATAATGTAAACTGTATTTTTCTCTTTATTTTTGTAATTGGTTACTATTTAACCATTTATGTAATCACTATCACTTGATATGAGCCATATTTAAACAGAAAAACACACTCCAGTTTTGTATAATGGCAATGCATGTAGTGACAAGTAATTACTGTCAGTGGAAGCTATAAATGATGATGTACACACAATGTGCACTGAGAAAAATAAAAGAATCCATACCGAGACCCTAATTGGTTGAATTGCGAAAATTAACATAACAGCTATTTCTAGTAGTAAGGCTAAATAAGCACACAATCTGATAGACAGTTTGTAAGCACCTATAGCAGATAAATGGATCAATAGATTTATATATGCTTTTATAATAAGTTATAATTCCACCTATAATATATTTGAACAATATTGATATATAAGTGTGTCAGTCAAACAGGATTTGGCATGCAGACTTGCTGTTTTTATAACACATTTTCCTGCATGGGTTTTTGCTGAGCAATGCAAAAAGATCTGACTAATATGACAAACCAGTCTTACCAGTAACTATATTATTTAAGATTTACCAAAACAATGAATAGCTTTGATAAGCACAATGCGTGATGATAGCAATCTGATTGGTCAGTAGACACTAAAGTTACCGCCAAAACGTATTTAGAAATAATTATATAATTATTTCATCAAAATTTAATTAAATATAATGTTCAAAAATCTGCAAATATCAAATAATATATATACAGTGTTATAATCCAGCCATAACCAGTTTATGAAGACTTGATCAGTAAAAGTTGTTTGAAACTTTCATCTTATAAATAATTATTTGAAAAGCATAAAAAATTATATTGTTCATTGTATTTACTAGCAGTATAAATTTTCACTATTCACATTTACCATTTAAAAGTGTCCCGTGTTTTATCTACAATCATATAGTGATAGCTAGACTTGAAGTAGCAGCTGGAAAGGGTACATTACATGCATGTAACATGTAACTACCAACAGTACCAGAACCTTGATCAAGAATAAAATCCTCAATGAGTGTACCATCATGAGGTATTGCTTGTGCTCGTACACCAGTAGGACCTCTAAGAAAGAAAGGAGTATAGTTATGTTTTTAAAACATTTATTGTTGTCTAGAACATTCCCATTTGATTAATATTGGACATTAATTTTGATGACATTATACATTATATTATAGTCACTGTCATTTATACCAGCAAAGGCTTTTCTAGTTTGTTTTTTTGAAAAATGTATGTAACTAGGGCACTACATAGAGTAATCAGTCAACTGACTGCTGAAACTTTTAAAATAATTGAATTGATGATAAATGATTAATAAAATGTCCAATATCAGTACAGTGTGATGGCTCTAGTGCATCCTTTCATAGGACACACTAAACTGTACAATTAAAGATATACCTCTATTGTAAGAACAGTCAAAAATGCAGTGCCATATTACTTTGATCTACCTGGGTTTTTTCGCTCAAGATGCAAGCAAGATAATAATTTCAAGCCAGCAATATCACATATCATGTAACAACATTGATTTACACCTTTTAATATCACTAAGTCTATAATACCTGGTACATATCTCTCTAACTGTTTTACTTGAGCTGCTAATATAGTACCTCAGAAAGCCTCTTGAGAACCATATTGCCAATATTTTAAAATTAATTTATGAAGAACTCTGGAACAAACAAATTAATTTGCTACTTTTAACTTTAAAATATTTTACCAAAATCTCAAATCCTCTGAAAGCCCTTAAAACTAAAGTCAGTGAACTTGTAACCTTCTCTGGCAAACACAAGAATGGCATTTGGCTGTAACCAAACTGTGCCATCCATTCTTGGAGTAAAATGGACACCAACGAATGGGAACTTGGGATCAGGAACCTACAAATGTTATTTCTCAAATCAGAGTACCTCGTTTCAATCCATCCAGACTGACTCACAAGATAGATCTTTCCATTAATCAGGTATGACTTTTCAGGTTTCAAAACTAGATAATCTCATCTAAATGGTATATACAATAGGAAGATCAGAATTACATCTTGGGAGCTGAGCCATCTGATCAGAAAACAGACTAGCACAAGTATTAATGGCAGAAAGAGAAGGTGTGAAGGAAAAGAAATTAAGTCAGATAGTGAAATTATAACAAATGACTTTACCTTTCCAATTGAATCAACTCTTACAGTACTACCTTCAGAGCCTACTGTATATGGTTATAATTTCAATATAAAATTGTTTTTATGTTCTTACATCTTTATCAGCAGTAAATCTGGTTACCTAATAAAATGTCTGACATATAAAACATATAATATTATATATGTGACTTAACTTGCCATGTAACCTGTATAAATATCTACACCTGCTTCTCTAAGGTCTTCAGCATATGCTGCACAAACTTTACTGTAATCTATAATACCTGTATATGGAGAATGAATAGCCATTACTCCCTGTGTAAATGAGAGAGAGAAAGAGAGTTTAAAATATATAATAAGAGTACATTTTACATTCCTTTAAGTTCTTTGGATCCAATTAATTTCAAATCCTTTATCTTATTGCTTACAATTCTTTCAAATAATTTTTTTTAAGGATAGCACTTCATTGACATTTACAGCCATTATCACCTTTTTAGCAAAAATAAATTGTCACTAAAACACAATACCCTTATGTTTCTTAGGATTATAATGACCTTTCCAATATTTTTGTAGGGAATTTTTCTTTCATCATAATATTGATACATAAGATCAGCTCAATGGACACATAATTTAGCCTTTAAAGTAGCAGGTGTATAACAAATGCCAGTATGAATCACACCATTATTATGGCCACTTTGATGACTAGCTGAAGAGAAAGATGGCCAAAGAGAGAATGAGAGAATAAGTGTACATGTCTAAATGATTTCTTCCTTCTTCATTTATGTACCTAATACTTTCTCTTTCAACAAAAGCTATTGTTTTCTCTGGATATTGACTAGTTAGCTCTCTAGCTGCAGTAGCTAATAATCCAACAATACCTTCACCTATATTAGCATGTCCTAGTTCTCGTTACCATGGTATCCACTGATTGATCGAAATAGAGACCTACAAATGGAGTAGGGATTTTGTAAGTACTGCATTCATTAAAACTATTTTCTCACCTAAAGAAAAGATAACCTCTTGTCCTTAAAGGCACAATGCCCATTCATGAATTTCTTTGATATGGAAACATTCCTGTCTTTAGCCAACCGTCTCTTCAACGGGTTAAAAATTTGGATAACTTTATCCTGCTAATGGCTGTCTTCTTCTTTCTCAGTCTCCATCTTGAAAGCAAATTTAGCAAAAATAATAAGGGCTATCACTATCAGATCAAAAATGAGTTTAAACTAGTTTGGTCCCACCTACTAATTAATTGCTATGGATACGTTCCTATAGCCTCACCAGTCACTAACAAAGTTAATCCTCGTGGTTTAACCATCTTCAAGAATGGATTTCTCTGATTTTCTCTTTAATACAGGACCTCCTCTAACTATCTCTGATCTACATCTGCCAGATCCTGTTGATGATTCAGGAAGTTCCAGTTTGATGATGGAGCAGTGACCATGGCAATTGGAACATTATCAATTGATGTGACAAAATAGAGAAAAAATTAAGAAGAAAACTAAAGAATTGACTCAAGAAGTGAAGACACTCAGAGTAACTATAATTACATGTAATAAAATTATAAAAATGATTTCACTACTAGTGACCTGACACACTCACTCAAGTCTAAAAGTATCTCTGTCTATTGTTTGAACTTATCCAGGCCACATAAAATGCCAAAATATAAACTTCCTAACACCCACTGCATAATATTAATTATAATAACTAATTCAAATATGCATATCAATTATTGAACAATAGTTGATTTTATGAAAAGTATATAACTTTTTCTGCAGATTTAGATGTTACAGTTGGTTCTACAATAAACCAGATTGATCGATCTTACTGAGATGTATTATGAGCTCACCTCGATCTTATCACATCCTCAATACCTCCTCTAGATGAATTGATAACTCCTTTGTTTACTGGTTTAAGTACACAGAGTTCCCTTACGAAGAGATCACCCTTTAAAATTGGATGACTGTTGTAGAAGTAAAAGAATGTAGTGAGATATGACTAATTCAAAGTTTGTCTTAGTAAGTTCTTGTATTACTATGTGTTACTCTATATAGATTGTTCATATGTTTATTAGAACTACTGCAATAATTGGACATGAACTACTGCAGTGACTTATTCAATCAGTCAACAAACCAATGGACATGTGACATTATTAGATCATTATCATCCTTTCACATTAGGATTACATTCAGACTACCTGTTGTTGTTATCAATCACTATGTGAGACAGGTAAATAATACAAGTTAATAACACAAGTTAGACAGAATATAAATGATAGATGTTCTAAATTAACAGTGTCCTTTATGATAGATTCCACTGTACATAAATGTGATAGTCACATGATGACACTGATTTTTTTTTCAGATTTGATATTATGAGAACCAACAAAAGCTGTATTATAAAATATTGTCACTCATTCTCAGAGATAGTTCCAGCAACAGGTATCTTTTCTATATAATCATTTTATTTTGTAAATATATATATTGTCTATTGTAGAACACTTGTTTGTCTATCAATGTCTTCTATTTAACTCTAGTCTACCCTCTCTAGCTTTAATACTGTTAATTCTAGCTTTCTTGGGGACAACAACAGAATCATTTTTAGATGAGAGAATTACACTGTTTACTATGTAACCTAATTTATGGTATCTGAATGTCTTATCATATGACACAGTCAACCATGTACTATCAGAACATAGATAGAACACAGTAGCTTTGTATTTATCAATAAGTATTCTTATCATGGACAGTTTAGGAGTACTGGGTATATATAGAGTACAGGATTAGAATATAGAACAAGGATCCTGAAATAGAGTTTCTTTGAATCTTAATTCCAAGGCATCCTTTCTTCTTTTCTATAGGTCTGATGTACTGACTGCAACAAACAGTTCTTCTCATTCAATTACACCTCTCCTCATAGTCAACGGTCTCCATTACATTGCTAATGGTCAGCAAGGGACACAACTGACTGCTGGTTAGCTCTTAGTGTAACAAGAAGCATTTGTATATGTTTTAACTTGTTCTTGGCTGAATAGACACTTAGTACAGATAGATGTAAGTACATGTAATTAATAAGATATTGTTTTGAATAAATAAGAAGAGTTTACTGGTATTAAAACTAGATCACCAAATAAACTGCTGTTGAAAAAATGTTGTAATTTTCTCTTTTTTTCAGAATATCTGTGTAATCTCAATCAAACCAGTTCTACAGACCAAAACAAACCAGTTATACCTCCTAGTTTAGCCTGAAATATCTGCACTTTTAAATGAATCACCGTTTTTCACATATTTTACTTTTTGCTTATTATAGCATTATCTAAAATAAATTTGGATTAGGATAGATATACTCCATGTTTTATTAAATTTATACTTTAAAATGTTCATCAAGCATCAGGATACAAAGCTATAGCAACTGATATAACTTTAATTGATTTTAGGTGTACATTTTAATTGTAGTTTGTTGACATCTACTACCCATTATGACTGTGGTTATTTATTTAAAAAAGAATAATTTGTTTGCTGATAGTTACATAATAGACACAGATGACTATCAAACAAGTTGGACTCAAACCCATACTAATAGACTTGTTCCAATACTGCATAACAGGTCCTTTACAACACTTGCTGAGAGCCACGGAACTCAGTTGTATGCTCAATTTTGTATTGAAGATTACATAGTAATGATGGCACAAATTTAATGCTATAAATAAAGGTTCTATCATATCTACAATTAAAAAAAGAGAAATTAAATTGTGTGTAGACACTGAAACCTAAAGTTTTTAAATATTTAAGAAATAAAAGTAAATAGACATTAATTTAACGATTTAAAAATAAATATCTAAAAAGAACTTGATTGAAATAAACATAAACAAAAATTAAACCAGAGTGATTGGGCGGGAAAATATCATCAGCACGTGTACACAACTTGCAAAAAAACGCGTGACCACCATTATGGCGGGAAAATATCAATCATTGTCACACGTCTAACGAGCAAAATGTTTAATAGATTTTTAACTAATTTTTTTGTCGAAAATGATTATAACTTAATAAAATTAATGTGATTGACATAGGTATAATAAATAAAATGATTACATAACAAATGTTAAAAATGATTACATAACAAATACTAAAAAGATAGTACACAACAGCAATGGTAAGTAAACTGATTGTAGTATTAGAGTTTCAAAAGGAATTAAACTTATAAAAAGTATTGAAGTTAAAATTGACTTTTGACAAATTTTAGCAAAATATCTTTTTAAAGTTAAAATTGACTTATAAAATTTTAGCAAAAAATCTTTTTTAAAGAAATTAATACATACAATAACAAACTCTTTAAAAAAATATAAAAAAATATAACAAACTCTAAAAGAAAAAAAATAAAAATAAAAAATAAAAATAAAGAAACAGTCTCTGTAGTTGAAGAGTTCCAAAAAGTCCAGTGAAAGCCTCCAATCCAGCAATTGTAGGAAAGAGAAGATAGAGAGTTCCCAAGAGTCCAGTCAGTCCACAAGTTGAGAACATAGAAGGAGAAAAAGAGAGTAACAACTGGATTACTAAAGAATGGATGAGAAATGGATGGATGGAGAGACAGCTCACCTTTTTCACCAGTGCTGCTCCTGTAGAGAAAAAAAGATAGTAGTTATGAACTGATGGTGACAATGAGTAGATAGAGAGTGAAGAGAGACAGAGGAAGTGAAAAGGGACCACCAACCTACACACACATACAGCACACTCACACGCATCCTAGAAGATCAGAGCTTCCCCCCGCCACCTGGCGGCCTTGGATATTAAAAAAAATTTTTTTTTAGGCCGCCAGGCGGCAGGGGGAAGATAATGAATAGGATTTGTATGAATGTGTGTATAGTGTATAGGCTGGATAGCCCAAAATAAAATTAAAAAAAAAATAAAGAAGAGGAAAGAAGGCTTGAAAGAAGAAGACAGAAGAGACCAGACAGGAGAGCGACTCATCTTTTACATCCAGAGAACTGAGAACAGTCAAAACACCAGAGAACATCCAGAGAACATTCTAAAACTTCGGAGAACGTCAGAAACATCAGACAACTCGTGATAACGTCCAAATTGAGTCCTGTAGAAATGAAGAGGAAAGTCAATTAGCGAACTGATTAATACAAACAAAAATAAAAAGGTAATTAAATAAAAAGAACAGAAAAGAAAATAAAAAAATAATTAAAAAAAGAACAGAAAAGAAAATGAAAAGGATGATCCAGCGAAGAGGAGAGATCCAACGAAGAGACGAGTCGTGAAGAGGGGCGAAGTGGCGAACGAAGAGACGAGTCTTGAAGAGGGGTGAAGTGGAGAACGAAGAGACGAGTCGTAGCGACGAAGACCCACGGGAGTATGTGAACTAAAAAGGCTTGCAAATGGAGTCCCTTTTGTATTTTTCAGGACATCTCTGTCACTCTTCATTACGACAAACACAAGGCACAAACTCGTGACAATTTGGCGGGAAATACCAGCAGACTCACACCACGCGTGACCAATATTAATTGATTTTTAATTGATCTGATTAATAATTAATTAAAAGTCTTCTAAATTCATAAAAACATTACAGTACTTTATCTATTCTAGTTCCAAAATTGTTAACAACAAGTATGATTATATAACGTCAGTGACAGTTTTTGATACCACTCAACAGCTGACAATACTATGTAGTCTTTTTATTTAACCAATTATATTAACCTGCTTTGTTGGCTAGCTTGTAATTCTGTGACCCAACCCACTGATCAACTAGAAGATCAACAACAAAGAATGTAAACAGATATCTTGCTCTCAATGAAATCCAAGTTACATGAAATATCTGTATATATGAATGTTACTGTTATAAAGACACCAGGTCCAGTTCTGCTGTTATACCAGATATATCTGGATCCATTTCCTCTTTTGTAACTGGCTTCTCAATGTGATCTCTTAATGGACACAAAAAGAAGAATGGCATTAGCTAAATATCATGTATTTATGATTTTTATCGTTACAATATGTGTCTTCACATTTACGTCTTGTTATTTTTAACAACATACTAATATTAAGGAGACGTGTTCATCCAGGCTGAAACAGGTTATGGATTGGTTACTGTATTGGGTCTCTAGGTATACCTTTAGCTATTATCAGGTCAATAATTCCTCTGTGTATTTTATTGTATCCATCTTCACACCATCTAATATAGAAATAAGATTTAGTTATCGTCAATGGAAAACAACCTCAACAGAACAAGTATTATTACATGTGATTATCTTCTATTGAATGACATAATGTATTATTAATGAATGATCACATGACATTGGTCTCTTTTCCATCATCGCTATGTATAATAGCTTGTAAATCACATAACAGGTACACTTAGTATTTGAATATATGACTTAAGACTTAGATAGAAGTCTATATCTTACTCTAATACTAGCTTTCCTTGAGATGTCCAAGTCCCAGTGAGAGAGAGAAAGTGAGTGACAAGTCAGGCATCATTACTTTGTCAAGAAGACGACTTTATAATTCTTCAACTTTCTTAATAATTTTAATCTACTACAACAACAAAACAAAGTAAACACTAGTTGTTCATAACTATCAAACTATTACTCACAGTCCCTGAAATAATACTGACAATTTTAGACAATATTTCAGTAGTTGTTGAACCTCATCAGGTTTTTAAACGTTTCAATATTCTTCTGAAGAACTCAGCTAAAATAAAAACAAATCATTTGATTCTGATATTCATTTTGTGTACCTTCAGTAGAAGAGGCATCAGTTTTAACAGGCCTTTTAAAATACATGGCTGGTAATGAACCAGTTTTGTGTCCTGCTCTCATCTGTGAAAACAGTTTCTACATGTCTATATGAGCTTCAGGCTTGGATTCTCTACAGCCATCGACAATATCCTCTCTTTCTTCTATTGTTGCATGAACAACAACATCTATTAAGAAAAATATACTGAAATATACTAGAGTATACTAATATTACATGAGAATTTGTAGAAACTGATCTGCTTACCTTTCTCTACTAGTAGTGGTTCTAGAGAGGATCGTTTCTCTTTCAAAATTCCTCACAAAGTCCACTTTCACCAGTACACACAAGCAGTGTATTAGTTTAAGTACGGGTACACAGTGAGAACTACATTGATGAAATAGCTGAAAGGTATAGCAAAGCTAATGATTAATTTTTAGAACTACTGATTCTGACAATTTGAGTTCTAAGAAAAAAACAAACTGTTAGATAATATATTTGTTCGTACATATATACAGGGGTATACAAGGGGTCTACTTATGTATCCTTATTCACAAGGGGTCTAATTAAGTATAGGGATAAACAGGGGGTCTACTTAGACACAGGGGTCTGACTAGACATGGGTTATACAGAGGGTTTACTTATGCATGGGGGCATACCGGAGGTCTAATTATGTATAAGAGCAGTGATAGATCAGTTTGTTCATTTGTAACAACTATTCATCCATTTTATAAAGAAATCATTCCATCCATGTATAATCTGGCCATTCTTACTAAACAATACTTATCTGTCCATCAATTACTACATGGATAATAACAATAACTTGTGTTATCATTTATTTATTCTTTCATCTATTTATAATGTATTAATTCCCAAACTATATAACCACACATCACTTTCATATCTTCTACTAAATATGTTTTCAATAACTCCTTCTATCTATCTCATTGGTTGGTGGATCCATCCAATTATACAACAATAAGTCAAATATTGTACTTGACAACTTACCTTTAAATACACAACTCAAATAACAACCAGTAAGTAATACTAAGATACTAGTATCCACACTCACTTTCTCAAAAATAATAACCTGAGGAAAATCAACAAAATTTAAAACATAGTCAATATAATATATCTTTTAGTAATCTAGTTCAATTTAAATAGCTTTTTTCTAACTTTTCAGCAAGTTCTTTAATTTATTAGAGCTATGGCTACTTTAGTAGTATAATCTACACTGATATGTACTGAGTTTTACGGAAATGTTGTGAAATTTCTTCAAGATTTTAACGAATTACTTTCCATTTACGACAAGAGATTCTCAACACATGGAAAACATGGTGGTTTTGAGGGTTCTATAAATAGGCAGGACTATTTATGACAACATCCTGGTTTGTACATGTAGTAGGAGAATGAGTTAATTTCCGGTTGCAACGTGTAAAGCAATTACCAAGGCTCCAATTATATAGAGCTTTTTATTACTCTCATTTTCATTCCAAATCGATTCTAATTTCTTGTTAAAGGAGGTTGAGTATAAACAGTAAACGTGCATCACGTTGCAATATTCTGAATGCTTCCGCTGGGAGGGGTATTTAAGGGGTGTGCCCAGGGGCCAGCACACAAAATGGCAGGTATATTCAAAATGAAAATGGCCTCAGTACTGTCAGTAGACTTATCGTGTTTGTCAGCACGACTACGCCTTCTTTTACCAGCTCAGTTCTCCTACGCACTATTTAACACTACGTGTTCATTATAAACCGACAAAAACTATACCAACATATCATAAGGCTATAGCAGCAACACTTAATATTACCTTCCTGAAAGACAAGGTACAGTTGTGTGGTAAGCATTAGCTGTTGAGTCACGTCATACAACAGTTCCAATGCCAGAAAACCAGCTGAAGTTAATGTACTGGCTAGGTATAATTCCAGCACATGTGAAAGCATGAACACATCTAGTACACAAAAACATTGATTATTATAACTTTTTAATAAGTACCAACTTTTGGTTGACCAAGTATCGCCCTCCAAATACTCTTGAACTGGCTCACTATTGCTTAGATCGACAAGTCTGACACTGAAACTCAACTCATAGTACATGTCCAATCTACAAGTCACAAAATCACAAATATGTTATAATACACATGAGGCCATTGTACCTGAACTACAGATGATGTCACCCATGTTATAGCACAACAGTCACATGGTCGCATCAGTCCTACTACTAGTTCATGAAATGTCTTTTGGTTACAAACAAAACAACTGATTGTCTCCATCATCATCACCAGTAAAGATACCTATAATGTCTTAAATATTGGCAGTCATTCCTTGTTATTAGATATTACCTGAATATTCCAACATTAGTTTAACAATATCCCTCTGAGGTCAACCACTACTTTCATTGACTGTCTCATTGCCACCATCATTATCCACACCTGGCATGTCCAATAACAATCCAAGAAGCTCACGATTGTCGAGTGGTCGTGACTCCTTTAACGACATAACTGACTTCACTAATTCTAGTTGTCGAAGAAAGTTCTTTTTGTCAGCCTCATTTGAGAAATTCAGCTCCATTTGGTAGCGAACTCCATGTCTCGCATGCTTCTTCTTGGGAGGACAAATCTCACCAAAAGTAGCCATTTTAGTTTTTCAAATGAAATGACACTCATTTGACGTCCTTTTACCCTTGATAAACGCTTTTATAAGCACACAGACCTGATTAGCACTTACAAGTGCTATAGTGAAGTGTAACTTTCACACGTGAAGAAGAAATAATTAATTAACTTCCCCTGGGCGGGGCCTTTTTATACCCAACCTCCTCGTTTACGTTTATACACGTGGTCATTTCTTTTTAATTACAAGCCTTACATGTAGTAGTAGAGTTGATTTCCTGTTGCAACGTGTAGATCAATCACCAGGGCTGCAATTATATAGAGCTCTTACACTCACATTCATTCCAAATCGATTCTAATTTCTCGATAAGCTACTCTGTTCTCATTTTGAAATGGCCAAACCTGTTGTCTTTGTCATTGGAGCCTCTGGTAATATCGGAAGTGCTACCATACAAGCCCTCTCCACCAAATATGCTGACAAGCTGGAAATCCGTGCTGGTGTCCGAAATCCAGACAAAGCTGACAAAATTAAATTGCCTGGAGTCACAATTGTCCAGGCAGAAATGGGGGCAAAGGACAAACTCAAGGAAACATTAAAGGGAGTTGATGCTCTCTTTATTGTTACTCCAGGAGGAGTCGAAAATAGAGGAGCTTTGGCCATTGCAACAGCAGAAGCAGCTAAAGAAGCTGGTGTCAAGTTTATTTTAGTTATTAGTGCTCCCACCGCCGGTCTCAAACATACTATTTTTGGTAAACAGTTTATTGAACTTGAAAGAAAATTTCCTTCACTTGGAGTGCCTTATGCATTCATTTATCTTCCATTTTTCGTTGAAAACAACTGGGGATTTAAAGATACCATTCAGGGCCAGTCTGCCTTTTATTCTTCCATAAACGGAGACAAACCTTTCACTGCAGTGGTAGTTGAAGATGCTGGTAATGCAATAGCCACGATTCTCTCTGACTATACTAAACATGCCGGTAAAACCTACTTTATTGTTAGTGATCGATACACTTATAATGAACTTGCTAAAGCTTTTTCTGAGGTTCTAGGAAGAGAAATCAAGTATATTCAAGTACCTTATGATACTACAAAACAGGCATTATTAGGAATAGGCCTTCCAGAGTGGCAAATTGAAGGACTCTTAGAGATGTATAAACGAATTGATAATGATGATCCTGAAACTAACCAAGCAGATTTTAGTCTCTATAAGACTCTTACAGGAGAGGAACCCACATCAGTAAAGGCTTGGATTACAAAATATGGTGCAGCCTTCAAATAGACAGGACCGTCTATGACATTTTATTAAATATGTCAAAATTATTATGTGATTAGTTTAGTTTTATCTCACGTATGACAGTAATTACAATGTTTATTCTCACTTTAGATTTAATATTAATATTTTTTTACAAATTAAACCAATGCAATCATACAATAAGGTACATTTAAAACATTAAATGGCCAGATATATAGTCTGGCACTGAAAACATATACATAATTGCCAGAACTATGATTTCACTCCAATTGTAGTTGAAGATGCTATTGTTATATTAGTGATCAATACATTCATAATGATCTTGCTAAAACGTTCACTGAGGCTCTAGGAAGAGAGATTACATCTATTCAAGTACCTTATGATGTCATTTTCAGGAAAAGGCTATCCTGAATTACAAGTCAATGGTATCTTAGACTTATTTAAACTAATTGATAATGATGACCCTGGAACTAATCAAGTAAACTTAAGTGTCTACAAGACTCTTCTTACAAGACAAGAACCCACTTCACTAAGGCTTGGATTACAAAATGTGGTCCAATCTAAATTTAAACAGACAGGATTATTCAAGACAGCATCCTGTAGTTATTACATTTGTACTTGGCATTAGATTAGAATAGTTTAATTTAACCTTTTCTACCTGTTGTTTAAATTATACATGTTAATTTAATAATAGTAAGGTCAAAGTACATATAAAACACTGGTTTGTGGTTACAGACAATGGTACAACTTCATATGGTATAGATACCATATATGGATAGGTGGTGTAGCAGCTACAATGTAAATAGTACTAAATGTAAACATGCTTGTAATGTTAGGAGTCAGCTCTGTATAGCTAATATAAAAGGAAGATAATTTTATATTACCATTGTAAAATAATATGTATATATACAGCACTCAAAATACTGCTAGACATTTTGAAAGATTAACTCCCATCTTCAACTGAAAGAGCAATATTTATAGAAGATCATTAGTGCTGTCATTCATGACCTTTGTCAGTAAATTCATTATACATTACAGTGTACAGGTTATACATGTGGACAAAACTTTAGCTATCTTCACTTAATAAAATTGTTTTACAGGTATCACATGGTGTTCTCTTTATTGTTACTCCAGGAGGAATTGAGAATTGATTGTCTTTGGCCATTGCAACAGCAGACGCAGCTAAAGAAGCTGGTGTCAAGTACATAATGATACTTTCTATTCTAGAAATGCCTTCTCTTGGTTTGGACTCCAATACCAATGCTTCTTATTTGAGAGTAGGTCTCGGATTGGCTTAGTTTGTTCTGCTAAATGAGATGAAAACTTGCTCAATTAGTTTAACATGCCTAGGAAATGTCTTGTTTTTGATACATTGGTGGGTCTTGGAACATTTTGAATTATTGCTCTTGTCTTTTCAGGATAAGGTGACACTCCTTTTTCATTTACAATATGGCCAAGAAAGGAAATCTCTGTAGCATAAAATTGGCATTTCTCTTTATTGAGTGTCACTCCTTCTCTCTTGAGTTTCCCTAAAACCATGACAAGTCATCTGTGATGCTCTTCATCAGTTTTCCCATATATCAACAGATTATCAATCAGTCCAACTACATCGCATTCACTTAAAATTTCCAACATCTTTTGAAAAGTTTGGGTGCTGAAAAAATACCAAATGGTAGACGATTGAACTTGTAACGTCCAAAGGTGTTATAAATGTTGAGTTTAGACGAATCAGGTGAAAGTTCAATCTGCCAAAAGCCAGAATTTGCGTCCAATTTTGAGAAGAATTTTGGTCTCCAATTTGAGCCAAGACGTGGTCAATAGAGGGTAGGATGTGTCTCTCTCTTGACATAACAGTTCAACTTGGTCAAGTCAACAACAACAACAACAACAACTTCCTTCACATCTTTCATGACTCCATTCCATGTAAATCTCTCAATAACGCTATTTTAGGTCTTTTTTCACCAAGATGTTCCCAATATTGGGTCAGCATGGCAATAGCACACAATTCATAATTTTTCTGTCTCGATTGTACATACCTTACCAACTGAAAACAGAAACATTATTATAAATTATTGTAAGGCAATAAAAAAGAAATTGAACATAAAACACAAACTTGTCTGCGTTCTTCTCATAGTAAACTTCTTCTCTCAATGCTAGTTTGCCAGCCTTTTTCCTAATGCTTCTCTTCCTGTTAGCAGGACAATCTGAAACATAAATTCTAATTTCCATGTAGTTTATTGCCTCCTCAGTCAGGTTCCCATCTTCTCTCTGCTGCGACATTGCTTTTTTGACACTTTGAAAACTTCCCCAGGTAGCTAAAGCTCTCTATTTAATTACATACAGCCTAAGAGTTGATGAAACAATTTGTATGTGTCGAATTCCACTTCTCTTTGCCAAATTATTACAGTCTGACAACCTTGGGTCCAAATATTGCAAGGCGGAATTAATTTTGCAGCCTTTTCGTTGCAAAATTTAGACCTAGGTCCGAATTTTGCACCCGGAACAAATTTTACACATGGTCATTTCTTTTTAATTACAAGTCTTACATGTAGTAGCAGATTGAGTTAATTTCCGGTTACAGTGTCACAATCACCAGGGCTGCAATTATACAGAGCTCTTACACTCACTTTCATTCCAAATCGATTCTAATTTCTCGATAAGCTACTCTGTTTTCATTTTGAAATGGCCAAACCTGTTGTCTTTGTCATTGGAGCAACTGGTAATGTTGGAAGTGCTACCATACAAGCCCTCTCCACCAAATATGCTGACAAGCTGGAAATCCGTGCTGGTGTCCGAAATCCAGACAAAGCTGACAAAATTAAATTGCCTGGAGTCACAGTTGTCCAGGCAGAAATGGGGGCAAAGGACAAACTCAAGGAAACATTAAAGGGAGTTGATGCTCTCTTTATTGTTACTCCAGGAGTTGAGAGCAGAGCATCTTTGGCCATTGCAACAGCAGAAGCAGCTAAGGAAGCTGGTGTCAAGTTTATTCTTGTTGTTAGTCTTACCACAATCGATCTCACAGAAACTATGGTTGGTCGACAGTTATTTGGACTTGAAGTAAAAATCTCTTCACTTGGAGTACCTTATACATTCATTCGTCTTCCATTTTTCGTTGACAACAACTTCTTATTTTTTAAAGATACCATTCAGGCCCAATCTACCTTTTATGCTCCTATTAACGCAGACAAACCTTTCACTGCAGTTGTAATTGAAGATGCTGGTAATGCAGCAGCCACCATTCTCGCTGACTATACTAAACACACCAATAAAACCTACACTGTTGTTAGTGCTCGATACACTTCTAATGATCTCGCCAAATTTTTTTCTGAGGTTCTAGGAAGAGAAATCAAGTATATTCAAATACCTTATGATGCTATGAAGCAAGCACTTTCAGAAAAAGGTTTTTTACTTGAATGGCAAATTGATTTTCTCTTAGAGCTATTTAGCCTAATCGATAATGGTGCTCCTGAAACTAACCAATCAGATTTAAGTGTCTACAAGACTCTTACAGGAGAGGAACCCACATCAGTAAAGGCTTGGATTGAAAAATATGAGGCAGCTTTCAAATAGACTGGACTATCTGTGGCATTTTATTGAATACATCATAACTACTATGTTATTAGATTGGAATAGTTTAGTTTTACTTTGACAGTATATTTTCAATGTTTAGTTTTACCTTATTTTATAATATTAACATTTGTTAACAAATAATACCAATTCAATCATGCCAATAAAATATCAGGCTACAATAAGGTACATATATATTTAAAACATTAAATAGCCAGATATATAGTCTGCATGGCACCGAAAACATATACATAATTGTCAGAACTTATGATTTCACTCCAGTCGTAGTTGAAAATGCTAATGTTAGTGATGAATACATTCGTAATGATTTTTTTATTAAAACACAAAAGACACTCAAAAGCAAAGCTAATATAAAGAGCATCAATAACAATACTAGATTCATAATGAGAATAAAATAAAATAATAAGTAAAGAATTTATGATAAGTGATGATATTGACAGATGGATGAATGAACATATATAAACAATATGTATGCTATATTCCTGATAATGCCAAAATAAATAAGAAATGTTTTGCATTAACTGACTTACAGAGTTGAGAACCTTGAATAAGGAGGGAAGGGAATTCCACAGGGAGATAGCACTGGGAAGGAAGGAGTTGAGGATAGTAGAAGATCTGGAGAAGTGCAGATTCAGGTTTAAAGGGTGGGAAAAACATATATTATAAGAGGACTGGTTTTAAAATGAAAAAGGAATGTAGAGTTTACCAAAAATAAACTTGTATAAAAGGACAAGCTTGGATGTTGTTCTACTAGAGGATAGAGCAGACGTCCAATTTTTACTGCAGAGTTTTAGCGCAAAGTCCTGAACTTTATCCAATTTGTTGATGTTAGGAATGGAACATGATCCCAAACAGAGGAACTGTACATCAGGATGGGAGGATTAATGTCAAATACAATTTCATCAGAACAGAAGAAGAAGAGTTATAGTAAAATTGACGATAGATGTAGCCAAGCATCTTGCGCTTTCACTGAGGCTCTAGGGGGAGAGATCAAATATGTTCAAGTACCTTATGATGACATTCTCAGGAAAAGGCTATCCTGCATGAATGGCAAGTTGATGGTATCTTAGACCTATTTAAACTATACTTGGTATTAGATTAGAATAGTTTAATTTAACCTTTTCTACCTATTGTTTAGATGCTAAATTCATACATGTTAAATTTAATAATAGTAAGGTCAAAGTCCATATAAACACTGGTTTGTGGTTACAACCAATGGGTACAACTTCATATGGTATAGATACCATATATGGATAGGTGGTGTAGCAGCTACAATGTAAGTAGTGCTAAATGTAAACATGCTTGTAATGTTAGGAGTCAGCTCTGTAGCTAATATAAAAGGAAGACAATTTTATATTACCATTGTAAAGTAATATATATCTACAGCAGACAAAATAGTCCTATAGACATTTTGAAAGATTAACTCCCATCTTCAACTGAAAGAGCAATATTTATAGAAGATCATTAGTGCTGTCATTCATGACCTTTGTCAGCAAATTCATTATACATTACAGTGTACAGGTTATACACGTGGTCAAAACCTTAGCTATCTTCACTTAATAAAACTGTTTCACAGGTATCACATGGTGTTCTCTTGGAATGTACAAAACTTAAAGAACTAGAAATGGATGTCTACATGCTTCAAAAACTAGAAGAACAAAGAACTGTTGACAACATTATAATGATCAATGAATTAGAGTGCCCTATTTTCAAACTGTTACCTGCATTGTTTCTGGTTCTCTCTTCTACCGTAATCAAGCCAGTGTCATTTATTTATCATTGCAAGGGCTTGTGTATGTTTGAAGAGAGGCCTACTGCATGTTTCTTTAGAGAGAGTTGGTCCTCAGCCAAAACTCAAAACAAGTCACTTATACTCATACTAGTCCAATCTTTTGTTTTGTTTAAATATTTACTGTATTGGAAACTATTAGTTTATCTTAATTAACAAAAAATGATAAATATTAGATTATTTCATAATTTGGTAATTATACTGATATGACCTATTGACTTTAGAGGAGTATTTCGTGAATAATAAATGTTTCATAAAAGTACCATTTCTCTAACCATTTGATTCATGAAACATCGAATAGCTATTGTGATCACACTAGATTCAGGAAACAATATTTGGCTGAGTATTCATCAAAAAGGCTGAAGTTATAAAAGGACTTCCTCTTATATACTCTCATTTTCATTCAAAACCAATTCTGGTTTTCTTGTTTAGCTACTCCGTTTTCATTTTGAAATTATCATTGGAGACTCTGGCAATATTGGAAATGCTACCATATAAACATTCTCCACCAAATATGCTGACAAGCTGGAAATCCATGCTGGTGTCCGAAATCCAGACAAAGCTGACAAAATTAAACTGCCTGGAGTCACAATTGTCTAGACAGAAATGGGGGCAAAGGAACAAACTCAAGGAAACATTGAAGGGAGTTGATGCTCTCTTTATTGTTACTCCAGGAGGAGTTGAGAATTGATTGTCTTTGACCATTGTAACAGCAGATACAGCTAAAGAAACTGGTGTCAACTTTATTCTTGTTATTAATGTTGCCTCTGTTGATCTTCAACATACGATTTTTGGTTGGCAGTTTATTCAACTCAAGGGAAAGGTCTCTTCACTAGTACTTCAAAGAAATGATTCAGGGCCATTCTGTCTTTTACGCCTGGACAAACCTTTGCCAAAGTTTTAGTTGAAGTTGCTGGTAATCCAGCAGCTACCATTCTTTTTGACTACACTAAACACATCAATAAAACATACACCATTGTTAGTGATTAATACACTCATAATGATCTTAATCTGGCATTGCTAAGAGAGGATGGATCTGGGATCAAGTGCATGTAGGATTCGTACAGCCTGAAAAAATCTTCCAGACCACAGAAACACCTTGTACACTATGAGCTCCTTCTTTTCACTTAATGCTTATAACATGTGAGTTGACAATCATGGATATATAATGAAGTCTTTGAAGCTGCTTTAAACTCTGCTTTTAAAGCAGTACATGATACTAGGCAGCACTAGTTAGTAAAATACAGTCAGCTCTGTAACTAATATAAAAGGAAGACAATTTTATATTACCATTGTAAAGTAATATATATCTACAGCAGACAAAAAGGGCTAGACATTTTGAAAGATTAACTCCCATCTTCAACTGAAAGAACAATATTTATAGAAGATTATTAGTGCTGTCATTCATGACCTTTGTCAGCAAATTCATTATACATTACAATGTACAGGTTACGCACGTGGACAAAACCTTAGCTATCTTCACTTAATAAAACTGTGTCATAGATATCACATGGTGTTCTCTTGGAATGTACAAAACTTAAAGTACTAGAAATGGATGTCTACATGCTTCAAAAACTAGAAGAACAAAGAACTGTTGACAACATTATAATGATCAAACTGTTTCCTGCAATGTTTCTGGTTCTTTCTTCTACCATAATCAAGTAAGAGTTGTTTATTCATCATTGCAAGCGCTTGTGTAAGTTTGATGACAGGCCTACAGTATGTTTCTTTTAGAGAGAGTTGGTCTTCAGCCAAAACTCAAAACAAGTATACTCATGACTTGTCCAATCTTTTGTTTTGTTTTAATATTTACTGTATTGGAAACTATTAGTTTATCTTAATTAACAAAAAATGACAAATACTAGATTATTTCATAATTTGGTAATTATACTGATATGACATACTGACCTTAGAGGAGTATTTCATGAATAATAAATGTTTCATTAAAGTACATTTCCCTTAACGTATGATTCATAAAATGTTGAATAGCTATTGTGATCACTCTAGATTCGAGAAATGATATTTGGCTGTGTAATCATTGAAAGGCCTAAAGTTTTAAAAGGGTTTCCTCTTGCTCTCATTCTCATTCAAAATCGATTCTGGTTTTTTTGTTAAGCTACTCTGTTCCCATTTTGAAATTGTTATTGGACTCTGTGGCAATATTGGAAGTACTACCATACAAGCCCTCTTCCTATAGCCTGTGAAAATCTTCCAGGCTACAGTAACAACTTGTGTACTTATGAGCTCATCATTTTCATTTAATGCTTATAACATGTGAGTTGAAGATGGATAGTGAAGTCTTTGAAGCTGCTTTAAACAGTGCTCTCAAAGCAGTAAATGATACTAGGCAGCATGCACTAGTTAGTAAAATACAGTCTGTAATTTTTTTGAAAGATTATCAGTGTGCACATCCAATATATATATCACAATAGGGATTTTCCTTTTCACTCTATGATCATAAATACATGCTCAAGTCTATATGTTCTACCTGCATCCACATTCCTGCTGTATGAATCCTATATGCACTTGTCTCCAGATCAATCCTCTCTTAGGGAAGGTTCAGAAATACCAGACTATAATAATCTTGTTATACTTTTTCTGAGAGTCTAGAAAGAGAGATTAAGCATACCCCAGTACCTTAACCCATACCACTGTTAAAAGTGATGTCACTTTAACATATAAATTTGTTATGTGAGTTTCATACATGAGTATGGTTTGGTATATGATACAATATATTACAAGGTTGTTGAGTACATTTATTAAGTTTTGGAAACATATTGATCTACTAGAGATGAGTATGCATAGACATGTGACACACTAAAACTAGCTATATGTAAGAATTCACTAAGAAATACCATCAGATGTAATGTTTATGCACTTAATGTATCTAATATAATTTTATCCGTAATTATAAGGATACAATTTAACCCAATGGGTACAACTTCAAATGGTATACACTGTAAAAACTAATTTCTTATTTTAACAACTAATTTGTTCTTTATGTGAGTGAATTAATCTAGAATTTATGTGAATTACTCACTGTATAATTTGTTGATATGTAAACATACAACATACCAATTAATTATATAGTGAGTAATTCAAAAGCATCTGAATTGTTATAGTGTATAAGTTATGTACTCTTTCATAGATTACAATGGATGATGTTTATTTCTAATAAAGTGGTGTATATTTACAATATGTAATTATAGCAATTCACTGAAAAATTGATTGGCATATATAGTTATATGTTGTATGTATATATCAAATCATTTGATATAATATAGTAAACATCATGTACAGATTTCATTACTAATATATTAAATGTAATATGGAATTGACTATTCATGTAGATAATTGTTAGAACTATGATAATGAGATGCTGGACTAGAACTGTTATTATAAAAGTACATGCACTGTAAAATTACTATGTTATTTTAACAACTAATTTGTACTTTACATGAGTGGATTACTATGGAATCTAGAATTTATGTGGCTTACTCACTGTATAATTTGATCATATGTAAACATAACATACCAATTATATTGAGTACTTCATGAGAATTCTATATTCCATAGTAATCCTTCCATGTAATGTACAAATTAGTTGTTAAAATGACATACTAATTTTTACAGTGTATATATATTAACATTCTACCTAACTGATATTAATAAGTAATTAAACTGTGTGTTGTACTCTATGGGTACAAATTCATTGTATAAATTTTTTGTTGCTAAGTGTAGACAACATTGTCTTCAGTGGATAGGTGGGTTGTTGGTGCTAGAATTGTAATATAAAGTAATATATATCTACAACAGTCATGGCTTTTATCAAACTTGGAGATGGGTACTCAAGACAAAATACAAGGCATCCAAAAAAGGGAGGAAGTACTTTCACTAAAGAATGTAGGCCGGGCTGACATCTCAACACTATTCATATTATATTGTCATTAATAGTTTTTATAAAAAGTTAACAAGGAAGGCAGTATTTGACAAACACGTCATCTCTCTAAATGAAAAAGACAATGCTAATATATTAGAATAAAAACTTATTTCACAAATAACTATCAAATGAAGTCAACACATGCTTTGACCTACATTATTTATTAGACCTACATCAAAAAAAAGGAATGTTTATATATTACATGTACTGTTTAAACAAGACAAAATAGAGCTAAACATATTTAAAGATTAACTCCCATCTTCAACTAAAAGAGCAATGATTTATAGAAGATTATTAATGCTGTCATTCATGACCTTTGTCAGCAACATTCCAGTGTACAGGTTATACACGTGGTTATTTTTTTGCCTACGTGTAGCAGATTGAGTTAAACTTCCGGTTGCAGCGTGTAGATCAATCATCAGGGCTGCAATTATAAAGGAGTGTCTTCTTGCTGTCACTTTCATTCCAAGTCGATTCTAATTTCTCAATAAGCTACTCTGTTCTTATTTTGAAATGGCCAAACCTGTTGTCTTTGTCATTGGAGCCTCTGGCAATGTTGGAAGTGCTACCATACAAGCCCTCTCCACCAAATATGCTGACAAGCTGGAAATCCGTGCTGGTGTCAGAAATCCAGACAAAGCTGACAAAATTAAATTGCCTGGAGTCACAGTTGTCCAGGCAGAAATGGGGGCAAAGGACAAACTCAAGGAAACATTGAAGGGAGTTGATGCTCTCTTTATTGTTACTCCAGGAGCTGAGAACAGAGCACCTTTGTCCATTGCAACAGTAGAAGCAGCTAAAGAAGCTGGTGTCAAGTTTATTTTAGCTGTTAGTGTTCCCACCGTCGGTCTCACAGATACTATTTTTGGTCGACAGTTATCTGAACTTGAAGGAAAAATCTCTTCACTTGGAGTACCTTATGCATTCATTCGTCTTCCACTTTTCGTTGACAACAACTGGGGATTTAAAGATACCATTCAGGGCCAATCTGCCTTTTATGGTCCCGTTAACCCAGACAAACCTTTCACTCCAGTTGTAGTTGAAGATGCTGGTAATGCAGCAGCCACCATTCTCTCTGACTACACTAAACACACCAATAAAACCTACACTGTTGTTAGTGATCGATACACTCATAATGAACTTGCTAAAGCTTTCTCTGAGGTTCTAGGAAAAGAGATCAAGTATATTCAAGTACCTTATGATGCTGCAAAACAGGCATTTTTAGGAAACGGCTATCCTGAATGGCAAGTCGATGGTATCTTAGAGATATTTAAACTAATTGATAATGATGCTCCTGAAACTAACCAATCAGATTTAAGTGTCTACAAGACTCTTACAGGAGAGGAACCCACATCAGTAAAGGCTTGGATTGCAAAATATGAGGCAGCTTTCAAATAGACAGGACTGTTTGTGGCATTTTATTGAATACATCATAATTATTATGTCATTAGATTGGAATAGTTTAGTTTTACTTTGACAATAATTTTAATGTTTACTCTCACTTTAGATTTAATATTAATATTTGTTCACAAATTATACTAATTCAATCATACCAATAGAATATCAGGATGGCATTTAATTAAAGGCATATATAAATATTAAATGGCCACATATGTAGTCTGGTATTGAATTAAGGCACATTTGATGTCGAATAGCAAAGGTCAGAGCAGAAATTGTTTAATTAATTATAAATTATAAAAAAAGAGTGAGTCACAGATATAAAATATGAAGTAATATATTGTTCAATCATAATTACTACTGGAACTACTTGTAATTAATTTGGAAGAATTCTCTTCAGAATAATTCTGATATCCTTGGACATTTTGCGCTAACAAGTGTGTACGCTCTTTTGGTGTCTGGCACTTCTTACAACGAAACATCTTCTCTCAAACTTTCTTTGTAAGCATAACAAACAACAAAGCATTGACAAACCCTTGACCAGAATCACCAATACCCTACAATAATGACATTTAAGATTAAGTAAAACTGTAATGATGGTCTTTAAAACCAAGTGACCACACTTGGTTCTTTCTGTTATAGAAAAGTTAATAATAAAGTAAAAATAAAAGAGAATATAAAAGACAAAAGTTGTTGTACTTACTGAAAGGTACACCAGGAAAGTATGTATAGAGTTTGATAGTTCCATGTTTGTATAAATGTAAATAGTTGAATCAATTATTGACCATAACCTCAACAGAATGAAGGCTACAGGGATTAGTAAAAGCTTGTAGTCAAGATTGCGTACTGCTGTCCAATAGCTCTCTTGTGAAATTAGTAATTCTCTTTGAGATCGTCTCAACTAATGGAGAAATAAAAGTAAACTGTGAAAACTAACTACAAAATTAATAGTAACAATTGAATATCATGTGATCACTACACATTTATGTTAGCATAACTGAATGATATGACATTCATAGTGTATTACATGTCTTGTAATGATATGACATTCATAGTTATCACATGTCTTGTAATAACAAGTTTGTTTAGTGTAAAAGGTCATTTGATGTAAGACAATACATAAAGTCCCCATCACAGGAATTGAAGCATTATTATTTTCAGTGAATGATGATCTTTTTCTTGCATGAAGAAATAAAGATACAAAAACATTATGGTCAAAAATACAATATAGCAATGCCAAGCATTTGGACATAATCATTACAATTTAGCATTTACTTCGTATTGACATACAATCAATAAAATAGAGACAAGTCTACCTCTCCATAGATGTAATGAAGTACTGACATACAAAATGGGTACAAGAACTTATGTTAGGTAGAGCCACATTTTATAACTAATAATATCAAGTAGAATCTGTCGGTCTCCAGTAGTGACGTCAATTAACTTATCACCACGCCAACCTTCAGATGAATATTTATAATGCCAAAAATAAAAAACAGAAGAAAAAAAATAAAATTACTTTATAAGAAGTAGATGATCCTGAAATTAAAGTTAAAGAATTCATTGATACTAGGAATATTAAAATTAGCAAAACTCAAAAATTGTGAATGTTCTTTTTATATGGATGAAAGAGTGCAATCATTCCCCCAAGCAATAAAAATAATGTCAATTGAGAAAGAAGAATAATATGTCCAGCATTTTCATAAGGTATAAAGTGTAAACATAATACAATGACCCTTAAGAAAAGATAAAATCCAGCAAAATAGCGATAATCATGTGTGTTCTTAGAACCATCTTTAAAGGGTCCAGTCAATATGTCACCTAATGATATTAGTATTTCCTTCCTTAGATGTAAACAGCTCAGTAATTTGTGGAATACTTTAAATGGATATAGTTGTATGTAGAGCATTGGTAAGAATATAATAAACACAAACACAATGATAGCAAAGATACCAGCTAGTACATGAGGCCAACCAAAGTACTTTAATGTTACATCATAGAAAAATGCTATGCCTTTATCAATGTGTTATTCCATACAGACCATTTTGTATGATGTAATAGTTGAAGAGAAGTAGCAGCAAGCTGAGTGAAACATAACAGATATATTGAGGCTATAGAATGAATCAAGGAAGGCTCAATATTAGTCTTACGCCAGAAACGTGCTAGTAGACGAAGAAAAGGTCTAGTGATAGTGACTACACACCTAAATCCTTTATCATACATTGTAATCCAGGTATAGATCAAGAATAGAAGGACCAGTGGATAGGTTGGTATGATATACCAGAATGATATAGCTTGTAATGGTGTCATGTGTGGTGTAATACAGAGAGGATAGTTAAATAGGAAGGCTAAAAAATTAATATTAAAAACACTAGAAGGAAACATCAAATAATAATTATTATTTTGTAGTGATGCAATCATAAGACTTAGCCCAGGATACACTACACTTATTATTTGACAGTAGAAGACCACTCCAATCATAAAACCATTAGTCAATTGTATGTTGAAGACTATTATAATAAACACCATTATTGTCACCGGTAAGAGTTGTATTAACACCAAACCTAGTAATATATCCTGCTTACACATACACATCTATTGAGCTGGTTAATAGGAACTCCATAATCAGGAGCACATGTTCCACATAATCTTCCTGTTCTACCTTCTTTATTTTATGAATAAAGAAGTACTTTCTGCTAAACTATTTACAATCAATATAATAGCAAATAATATGTACTAATTACATTAACAAACTATTACCTGTAGACATTATACTAGTCACATTAACATTAGTTGATAATAGTGGTGGTCTTGTTGATATAACTGCAGAGTCTTTGCAAAAGTATCTTTAATTCATATTGAACAATATCTAATTGGATATTAAACAGAATCATTTATAGCTCTAAAGTTAACTACATGACAAGCAAGTGTCAGTAAGTATGAAACAGTGTGATGTTTACTACTTTCTCACTGCTTTGTTTTATATTATATTCAACATGAGTGACCATGGATTGGTTAATGTGTTATCAGAATTAACTATAGAGTTCATGGTTACATTACCCTCCATGATGTAACAACTTGTGTATCCATAACAACATTATAATACAAGTAATAATAAACACACCCACACTATAAAAATTAATATGTCATATTAACAACTAATTTGTACCTTGTTGATGAAGAGATTATCATATAGCTGCAATGAATGTAACAATAACTGAAGTATTAACTTCTAATTCTGTTTATTTGGATTTAACACTATCATCAATAGTTTTATAAATAGCACTCAAGAAGTCACTAATAATTATCATGCATAGTATACTGGTATAAGATATCAAATTATACATTAAACACAATTTAATAACTAATAAAAACTAAACACTTTAATTGTCTTTGTTATTGTAAACAAAATACAGACTACATATACATGACAAACTTGTTAAATGATACAAAAGCAATAAAGTAAAGTTCACAAACTACAGTGACTGAATGAAATGTATTTGACTAAACTTCAACTTCATCATTGACATTACTGATACTACTCTCTTGTGTAATACTTACTATTGAATGTAGTGGTATTGTATTACTAGACCCAGGAATTGAGTTACTATCACTTTCTGACAATGGACTAGTCTCAATGTTGTTAATTTCAACTGATGGTGCATTATCATAAGTAGCATGTACATTGTTTTCCTCAGGTTGTGAGACAGTTAAGTCATATGGTACATATTTTACATGATGTTCATCATAGTTGTCTGGATGTTCCATACGAACTTTAACATATAAATTCGTTATGTGAGTTTCATACATAAGTATGGCTTGGTATATGATACAACATATTAGAAGGTTGTTGAGTACATTTATTAAGTTTTGGAAACGTATTGATTTACTAGAGATGTGTATACATAGACATGTGACACACTAAAACTAGCTATATGTAAGAATTCACTAAGAAACACCATCAGATGTAATGTTTATGCACTTAATGTATCTAATATAATTTTATCCATAATTATAAGGATACAATTTAATAAGAATCCAATGGGTACAACTTTAAATGGTACATTGTAGTATGGAATCTAGAAATTTAGGTGAATTACTCACTGTATAGTTTGTTGATATGTAAACGTACAACATACAAATAAATTATACAGTGAGCATTTCATGAGGATTCTATATTCCATAGTAATCAATCCATGTAATGTACAAATTAGTTGTTAAAATGACATTAGTTTTACAGTGTATATATATTAACATTCTATCTAACTGATATTAATAAGTACATTAAACTGTGTGTTGTACTCTATGGGTACAAATTCATTGTATAAATTTTTTGTTGCTAAGTGTAGACAACATTGTCTTCAGTGGATAGGTGGGTTGTTGGTGCAGCAGATCCAACATAAGAAGTGCATTACTTTATATTACCATTGTAATATAAAGTAATATATATATCTACAACAGTCATGGCTTTTATCAAACTTGGAGACGGGTACTCAAGACAAAATACAAGGCATCCAAAAAAGGGAGGAGCTACTTTCACTAAAGGATGTAGGTCAGGCAGACATCTTAACACCATTCATATTATAATATCATTAATAGCTTTTATAAAAAGTTAACAAGGAAGGCAGTATTTGACAAATACATCATCTCTCTAAATGAAAAAGACAATGCTAATATATTAGAATAAAAACTTATTTCACAAATAACTATCAAATGAAGTCAAAACATGCTTTGACCTACATTATTTATTAGATCTACATCAAAATAAAGGAATGTTTATATATTACATGTACTGTTTAAACAGGACAAAATAGAGCTAGACATATTTAAAGATTAACTCCCATCTTCAACTAAAAGAGCAATGATTTATAGAAGATTATTAATGCTGTCATTCATGACCTTCGTTAGCAACTTTCCAGTGTAGAGGTCATACACGTGGTTATTTTTTTGCTACGTGTACCAGATTGAGTTAAACTTCCGGTTGCAGCATGTAGATCAATCACCAGGGCTTTGGTCTCATAGTTGTCAAAGTTTGACTTTCATTCTTTTACACTCATCACATCCTGATACATATGGTAAGTCACAGTACAGCTTATAATACGAAAAAGACATCACTTACAACTTCTTTCACATCTTTCATGACTCCATTCCATGTAAATCTCTCAATAACACTATGTTAGGTCTTTTTTAACCAAGATGTCCCAATATTGGGTCAGCATGGCAACAACACACAATTCGTAATTTTTCTGTCTTGATTGTACATACCTTACCCACTGAAAACAGAAACATTATTATAAATTATTGTAAGACAATAAAAAAGAAATTGAACAAAAACACAAATTTGTCCAGAGTTCTTCTCATAGTAAACTTCTTCTCTCAATGCTAGTTTGCCAGCCTTTTTCCTAATGCTTCTCTTCCTGTTAGCAGGACAATCTGAAACATAAGTTCCATTTTCTATGTAGTTTATTGCCTCCTCAGTCAGGTTCCCATCTTCTCTCTGCTGTGACATTGCTTTTTTGACACTTTGAAAACTTCTCCAGGCTATTTAATTACAAGCCTTACATGTAGTAGCAGATTGAGTTAATTTCCGGTTGCAGTGTCTAGATCAATCACCAGGGTTGCAATTATAAAGGAGTGTCTTCTTGCTGTCACTTTCATTCCAAATCGATTCTAATTTCTCGATAAGCTACTCTGTTCTTATTTTGAAATGGCCAAACCTGTTGTCTTTGTCATTGGAGCCTCTGGCAATGTTGGAAGTGCTACCATACAAGCCCTCTCCACCAAATATGCTGACAAGTTGGAAATCCGTGCTGGTGTCAGAAATCCAGACAAAGCTGACAAAATTAAATTGCCTGGAGTCACAATTGTCCAGGCAGAAATGGGGGCAAAGGACAAACTCAAGGAAACATTGAAGGGAGTTGATGCTCTCTTTATTGTTACTCCAGGAGCTGAGAACAGAGCACCTTTGTCCATTGCAACAGCAGAAGCAGCTAAAGAAGCTGGTGTCAAGTTTATTTTAGCTGTTAGTGTTCCCATTGCCAGTCTCACAGATACTATTATTGGTCGACAGTTTTCTGAACTTGAAGGAAAAATCTCTTCACTTGGAGTACCTTATACATTCATTCGTCTTCCACATTTCATTGACAACAACTGGGGATTTAAAGATACCATTCAGAGCCAATCTGCCTTTTATTCTCCCATAAACGGAGACAAATCTTTCACCGCTGTTGTAGTTGAAGATGCTGGTAATGCAGCAGCCACCATTCTCTCTGACTACACTAAACACACCAATAAAACTTACACTGTTGTTAGTGATAGATACACGGATAATGAACTTGCTAAAGCTTTCTCTGAGGTTCTAGGAAAAGAGATCAAGTATATTCAAGTATCTTATGATGCTACAAAACAGGCATTTTTAGGAAACGGCTATCCTGAATGGGAAGTCGATAGTCTCTTAGAGATATTTAAACTAATCGATAATGATGCTCCTGAAATTAACCAATCAGATTTAAGTGTCTACAAGACTCTTACAGGAGAGGAACCCACATCAGTAAAGGCTTGGATTGCAAAATATGATGGAGCTTTCAAATAGACAGGACTGTCTGTGGCATTTTATTGAATACATCATAATTACTGTCATTAGATTTGAATACATTAGTTTTACTCTGACAATAATTTTAATGTTTACTCTCACTTTAGATTTAATATTAATATTTGTTCACAAATTATACTAATTCAATCATACCAATAGAATATCAGGATGGCATTTAATTAAAGCCATATATAAAATATTAAATGACCACATATGTAGTCTGGTATTGAATTAAGGCACATTTGATGTTGAATAGCAAAGGTCGGAGTAGTCTAGCGAGCTAGACCCTCCTCCTTTTTGATAAGCTGATGGGCGGAAGAGGGTCTAGAAGCGAACTAGGCTTACTGCCCCACATTACATACATTCCAATGGGGCAGTAAGACTATTTCACTTCTAGACCCTCCTCTTCTCATCAGCTTATCAAAAAAAAGGATGGTCTAGCTCACTAGACTAAGGTCGGAGCAGAAATTGTTTAATTAATTATAAATTATTAAAAAGAGTGAGTCACAGATATAAAATATGAAGTAATATATTGTTCAATCATAATTACTACTGGAACTACTTGTAATTAATTTGGAAGAATTCTCTTCAGAATAATTCTGATATCCTTGGACATTTCGCACAAACAAGTGTGTACGCTCTTTTGGTGTCTGGCACTTCTTACAACGAAACATCTTCTCTCAAACTTTCTTTGTAAGCATAACAAACAACAAAGCATTGACAAACCCTTGACCAGAATCACCAATACCCTACAATAATGACATTTAAGATTAAGTAAAACTGTAATGATGGTCTTTAAAACCAAGTGACCACACTTGGTTCTTTCTGTTATAGAAAAGTTAATAATAAAGTAAAAATAAAAGAGAATATAAAAGACAAAAGTTGTTGTACTTACTGAAAGGTACACCAGGAAAGTATGTATAGAGTTTGATAGTTCCATGTTTGTATAAATGTAAATAGTTGAATCAATTATTGACCATAACCTCAACAGAATGAAGGCTACAGGGATTAGTAAAAGCTTGTAGTCAAGATTGCGTACTGCTGTCCAATAGCTCTCTTGTGAAATTAGTAATTCTCTTTGAGATCGTCTCAACTAATGGAGAAATAAAAGTAAACTGTGAAAACTAACTACAAAATTAATAGTAACAATTGAATATCATGTGATCACTACACATTTATGTTAGCATAACTGAATGATATGACATTCATAGTGTATTACATGTCTTGTAATGATATGACATTCATAGTTATCACATGTCTTGTAATAACAAGTTTGTTTAGTGTAAAAGGTCATTTGATGTAAGACAATACATAAAGTCCCCATCACAGGAATTGAAGCATTATTATTTTCAGTGAATGATGATCTTTTTCTTGCATGAAGAAATAAAGATACAAAAACATTATGGTCAAAAATACAATATAGCAATGCCAAGCATTTGGACATAATCATTACAATTTAGCATTTACTTCGTATTGACATACTATCAATAAAATAGAGACAAGTCTACCTCTCCATAGATGTAATGAAGTACTGACATACAAAATGGGTACAAGAACTTATGTTAGGTAGAGCCACATTTTATAACTAATAATATCAAGTAGAATCTGTCGGTCTCCAGTAGTGACGTCAATTAACTTATCACCACGCCAACCTTCAGATGAATATTTATAATGCCAAAAATAAAAAACAGAAGAAAAAAAATAAAATTACTTTATAAGAAGTAGATGATCCTGAAATTAAAGTTAAAGAATTCATTGATACTAGGAATATTAAAATTAGCAAAACTCAAAAATTGTGAATGTTCTTTTTATATGGATGAAAGAGTGCAATCATTCCCCCAAGCAATAAAAATAATGTCAATTGAGAAAGAAGAATAATATGTCCAGCATTTTCATAAGGTATAAAGTGTAAACATAATACAATGACCCTTAAGAAAAGATAAAATCCAGCAAAATAGCGATAATCATGTGTGTTCTTAGAACCATCTTTAAAGGGTCCAGTCAATATGTCACCTAATGATATTAGTATTTCCTTCCTTAGATGTAAACAGCTCAGTAATTTGTGGAATACTTTAAATGGATATAGTTGTATGTAGAGCATTGGTAAGAATATAATAAACACAAACACAATGATAGCAAAGATACCAGCTAGTACATGAGGCCAACCAAAGTACTTTAATGTTACATCATAGAAAAATGCTATGCCTTTATCAATGTGTTATTCCATACAGACCATTTTGTATGATGTAATAGTTGAAGAGAATAGCAGCAAGCTGAGTGAAACATAACAGATATATTGAGGCTATAGAATGAATCAAGGAAGGCTCAATATTAGTCTTACGCCAGAAACGTGCTAGTAGACGAAGAAAAGGTCTAGTGATAGTGACTACACACCTAAATCCTTAATCATACATTGTAATCCAGGTATAGATCAAGAATAGAAGGACCAGTGGATAGGTTGGTATGATATACCAGAATGATATAGCTTGTAATGGTGTCATGTGTGGTGTAATACAGAGAGGATAGTTAAATAGGAAGGCTAAAAAATTAATATTAAAAACACTAGAAGGAAACATCAAATAATAATTATTATTTTGTAGTGATGCAATCATAAGACTTAGCCCAGGATACACTACACTTATTATTTGACAGTAGAAGACCACTCCAATCATAAAACCATTAGTCAATTGTATGTTGAAGACTATTATAATAAACACCATTATTGTCACTGGTAAGAGTTGTATTAACACCAAACCTAGTAATATATCCTGCTTACACTTACACATCTATTGAGCTGGTTAATAGGAACTCCATAATCAGGAGCACATGTTCCACATAATCTTCCTGTTCTACCTTCTTTATTTTATGAATAAAGAAGTACTTTCTGCTAAACTATTTACAATCAATATAATAGCAAATAATATGTACTTATTACATTAACAAACTATTACCTGTAGACATTATACTAGTCACATTAACATTAGTTGATAATAGTGGTGGTCTTGTTGATATAACTGCAGAGTCTTTGCAAAAGTATCTTTAATTCATATTGAACAATATCTAATTGGATATTAAACAGAATCATTTATAGCTCTAAAGTTAACTACATGACAAGCAAGTGTCAGTAAGTATGAAACAGTGTGATGTTTACTACTTTCTCACTGCTTTGTTTTATATTATATTCAACATGAGTGACCATGGATTGGTTAATGTGTTATCAGAATTAACTATAGAGTTCATGGTTACATTACCCTCCATGATGTAACAACTTGTGTATCCATAACAACATTATAATACAAGTAATAATAAACACACCCACACTATAAAAATTAATATGTCATATTAACAACTAATTTGTACCTTGTTGATGAAGAGATTATCATATAGCTGCAATGAATGTAACAATAACTGAAGTATTAACTTCTAATTCTGTTCATTTGGATTTAACACTATCATCAATAGTTTTATAAATAGCACTCAAGAAGTCACTAATAATTATCATGCATAGTATACTGGTATAAGATATCAAATTATACATTAAACACAATTTAATAACTAATAAAAACTAAACAATTTAATTGTCTTTGTTATTGTAAACAAAATACATACTACATGTACATGACAAACTTGTTAAAAGATACAAAAGCAATAAAGTAAAGTTCACAAACTACAGTGATTGAATTAAATGTATTTGATTAAACTTCATCTTCGTCATTGACATTACTGATACTACTCTCTTGTGTAGTACTTACTATTGAATGTAGTGGTATTGTATTACTAGACCCAGGAATTGACTGACTATCACTTTCTGACAATGGACTAGTCTCAATGTTGATAATTTCAACTGATGGTGCATTATCATAAGTAGCATGTACATTGTTTTCTTCAGATTGTGAGACAGTTAAGTCATATGGTACATATTTTACATGATGTTTATCATAGTTGTCTGGATGTTCCATACGAACTTTAACATATAAATTCGTTATGTGAGTTTCATACATAAGTATGGCTTGGTATATGATACAATATATTAGAAGGTTGTTCAGTACATTTATTAAGTTTTGGAAACGTATTGATTTACTAGAGATGTGTATGCATAGACATGTGACACACTAAAACTAGCTATATGTAAGAATTCACTAAGAAACACCATCAGATGTAATGTTTATGCACTTAATGTATCTAATAAAATTTTATCCATAATTATAAGGATACAATTTAATAAGAATCCAATGGGTACAACTTTAAATGGTACATTGTAGCATGGAATCTAGAAATTTATGTGAATTACTCACTGTATAGTTTGTTGATATGTAAACGTACAACATACAAATAAATTATACAGTGAGTATTTCATGAGGATTCTATATTCCATAGTAATCCATTCATGTAATGTACAAATTAGTTGTTAAAATGACATTAATTTTTACAGTGTATATATATTAACATTCTGCCTAACTGATATTAATAAGTGCATTAAACTATGTGTTGTACTCTATGGGTACAAATTCACTGTATAAATTTTATGTTGCAAAGTGTAGACAACATTGTCTTCAGTGGATAGGTGGGTTGTTGGTGCAGCAGATCCAACATAAGAAGTGTAATTCTTTATATTACCATTGTAATATAAAGTAATATATATCTACAACAGTCGTGGCTTTTATCAAACTTGGGGATGGGTACTCAAGACAAAATACAAGGCATCCAAAAAAGGGAGGAGCTACTTTCACTAAAGGATGTAGGCCAGGCAGACATCTTAACATCATTCATATTATAGTGTCATTAATAGTTTTTATAAAATGTTAACAAGGAAGGCAGTATTTGACAAACACATCATCTCTCTAAATGAAAAAGACAATGCTAACTATCAAATGAATAACTATCAAATGAAGTCAACACATACTTTGACCTACATTATTTATTAGACCTACATCAAAAAAAGGAATGTTTATATATTACATGTACTGTAACAAGACAAAATAGAGCTAGACATATTTAAAGATTAACTCCCATCTTCAACTAAAAGAGCAATAATTTATAGAAGATTATTAATGCTGTCATTCATGACCTTCGTTAGCAACATTCCAGTGTAGAGGTTATACACGTGGTTATTTTTTGCTACGTGTAGCAGATTGAGTTAAACTTCCGGTTGCAGCGTGTAGATCAATCACCAGGGCTTTGGTCTCATAGTTGTCAAAGTTGTCTTTCATTCTTTTACACTCATCACATCCTGATACATATGGTAAGTCATAGTACAGCTTATAATACGAAAAAGACATCACTTACAACTTCTTTCACATCTTTCATGACTCCATTCCATGTAAATCTCTCAATAACACTATTTTAGGTCTTTTTTAACCAAGATCTCCCAATATTGGGTCAGCATGGCAACAACACACAATTCGTAATTTTTCTGTCTTGATTGTACATACCTTACCCACTGAAAACAGAAACATTATTATAAATTATTGTAAGACAATAAAAAAGAAATTGAACAAAAACACAAATTTGTCCAGAGTTCTTCTCATAGTAAACTTCTCCTTCTCTCAATGCTAGTTTGCCAGCCTTTTTCCTAATGCTTCTCTTCCTGTTAGCAGGACAATCTGAAACATAAGTTCCATTTTCTATGTAGTTTATTGCCTCCTCAGTCAGGTTCCCATCTTCTCTCTGGTGTGACATTGCTTTTTTGACACTTTGAAAACTTCACCAGGCTATTTAATTACAAGCCTTACATGTAGCAGCAGATTGAGTTAAACTTCCGGTTGCAGTGTCTAGATCAATCACCAGGGCTGCAATTATAAAGGAGTGTCTTCTTGCTGTCACTTTCATTCCAAATCGATTCTAATTTCTCGATAAGCTACTCTGTTCTCATTTTGAAATGGCCAAACCTGTTGTCTTTGTCATTGGAGCCTCTGGCAATGTTGGAAGTGCTACCATACAAGCCCTCTCCACCAAATATGCTGACAAGCTGGAAATCCTTGCTGGTGTCCGAAATCCAGACAAAGCTGACAAAATTAAATTGCCTGGAGTCACAATTGTCCAGGCAGAAATGGGGGCAAAGGACAAACTCACGGAAACATTTAAGGGAGTTGATGCTCTCTTTATTGTTACTCCAGGAGCTGAGAACAGAGCACCTTTGTCCATTGCAACAGCAGAAGCAGCTAAAGAAGCTGGTGTCAAGTTTATTTTAGCTGTTAGTGTTCCCATTGCCAGTCTCACAGATACCATTATTGGTCGACAGTTATCTGAACTTGAAGGAAAAATCTCTTCACTTGGAGTACCTTATACATTCATTCGTCTTCCACATTTCGTTGACAACAACTGGGGATTTAAAGATACCATTCAGGGCCAATCTGCCTTTTATGGTCCCATTAACCCAGACAAACCTTTCACTCCAGTTGTAGTTGAAGATGCTGGTAATGCAGCAGCCACCATTCTCTCTGACTACACTAAACACACCAATAAAACCTACACTATTGTTAGTGATCGATACACTCATAATGAACTTGCTAAAGCTTTCTCTGAGGTTCTAGGAAAAGAGATCAAGTATATTCAAGTACCTTATGATGCTGCAAAACAGGCATTTTTAGGAAAGGGCTATCCTGAATGGCAAGTTGATGGTGTCTTAGAGATATTTAAACTAATCGATAATGATGCTCCTGAAACTAACCAATCAGATTTAAGTGTCTACAAGACTCTTACAGGAGAGGAACCCACATCAGTAAAGGCTTGGATTGCAAAATATGATGGAGCTTTCAAATAGACAGGACTGTCTGTGGCATTTTATTGAATACATCATAATTACTGTCATTAGATTTGAATAGTTTAGTTTTACTCTGGCAATAATTTTAATGTTTACTCTCACTTTAGATTTAATATTAATATTTGTTCACAAATTATACTAATTCAATCATACCAATAGAATATCAGGATGGCATTTAATTAAAGCCATATATAAAACATTAAATGGCCAAATATGTAGTCTGGTATTGAATTAAGGCACATTTGATGTCGAATAGCAAAGGTCGGAGTAGTCTAGCGAGCTAGACCCTCCTCTTTTTTGATAAACTGATGGGCAGAAGAGGGTCTAGAAGCGAAATAGGCTTACTGCTTCATTGGAATGTATGGAATGTGGGGCAGTACCTCAATGTTTACATAGTGGTTATAAACTGTTATTACAACTGCCATGTGAACAGTTGTAATAACAGTTTATAACCACTATGTAAACATTGCGGTACTGCCCCACATTCCATACATTCCAATGGGGCAGTAAGCCTATTTCACTTCTAGACCCTCCTCTTCTCATCAGCTTATCAAAAAAAAGGATGGTCTAGCTCACTAGACTAAGGTCGGAGCAGAAATTGTTTAATTAATTATAAATTATTAAAAAAGAGTGAGTCACAGATATAAAATATGAAGTAATATATTGTTCAATCATAATTACTACTGGAACTACTTGTAATTAATTTGGAAGAATTCTCTTCAGAATAATTCTGATATCCTTGGACATTTTGCACAAACAAGTGTGTACGCCCTTTTGGTGTCTGGCACTTCTTACAACAAAACATCTTCTCTCGAACTTTCTTTGTAAGCATAACAAACAACAAACCATTGACAAACCCTTGACCAGAATCACCAATACCCTACAATAATGACATTTAAGATAAAGAAAAACTGTAATGATGGTCTTTAAAACCAAGTGACCACACTTGGTTCTTTCTGTTATAGAAAAGTTAATAATAAAGTAAAAATAAAAGAGAATATAAAAGACAAAAGTTGTTCTACTTACTGAAAGGTACACCAGGAAAGTATGTATAGAGTTTGATAGTTCCATGTTTGTATAAATGTAAATAGTTGAATCAATTATTGACCATAACCTCAACAGAATGAAGGCTACAGGGATTAGTAAAAGCTTGTAGTCAAGATTGCGTACTGCTGTCCAATAGCTCTCTTGTGAAATTAGTAATTCTCTTTGAGATCGTCTCAACTAATGGAGAAATAAAAGTAAACTGTGAAAACTAACTACAAAATTAATAGTAACAATTGAATATCATGTGATCACTACACATTTATGTTAGCATAACTGAATGATATGACATTCATAGTGTATTACATGTCTTGTAATGATATGACATTCATAGTATATTACATGTCTTGTAATAACAAGTTTGTTTAGTGTAAAAGGTCATTTGATGTAAGACAAAACATAAAGTCCCATCACAGGAATTGAAGCATTATTATTTTCAGTGAATGATGATCTTTTCTTGCATGAAGAAATAAAGATACAAAAACATTACGGTCAAAAATACAATATAGCAATGCCAAGTGTTTGGACATAATCTTTACAATTTAGCATTTACTTTGTATTAACATACATTCAATAAAATAGAGACACGCCTACCTCTCGATAGATGTAACAAAGTACTGACATATACAAAATGGGTACAAGAACGAATGTCAGGTAGAGCCACATTTTATAACTTATAATATCAAGTAGAATCTGTCGCTCTCCAGTAGTGAGGTCAATTAACTTATCACCACACCAACCTTCAGAAGAAAATGGTGAGTATCCCAATCGATGAGTTAAGAGTTTCCATAACACAATTAGCACAGGTAGGACATAACAAAGTATTCCAATCAAATAGAAACTACATCTGGCAGCTCTGGGTCTTTGGAAATGAACTATTCTTAAATACAGATATACTGCCATATTTAGAGTCCATAAAAACGAACCATTTGTGAAATATACTGCAAAGACAGCTTGAGTGATGCAAGCATTGTTAATTGTTGTTCCTGGATCTTTGAGGATTGGGAGTCCAAACTTGTAACTGGTATTTGTGTTATCAAAGTAATACTTATTGAAGTTAACACTGATCCCTACTAAATTAGCAACAGCAACTCCTAAATCCATTATTGATAAATGGACCAAAATGAGTCGAGGTGTTGTACGTAAACTCTTGAAACCAATGTAAGAGACAATTATCATAAGAGATCCAAGAATTGATAGAGAGCACGTGATTCCCACCAAAATCCTCAGTTTTATGTCTGGCAGGACAGGTACCATCTTAGTAGCAGGAGATATCGAGTCACTGAGTTTAAATTCAATGGAAGCCATCTTTAGTTTTGATTACCACTACATTGATGATAGTGCATTTTAATAATCAAAATTAAGCACTTATATACACACACGCACAAATTAAATATACTAACAACAAACTAGTGTAAAATGTAAGTTTATGAATGCATCTGGTTAATAACATCTTCATTGTCGGTTATGCTGGTAGCATCATCAGGCTCACTTGCTATTGGATGTAGTGGTATAGATAACCTCTCTGAAACAGCAACAGTAGATTGAGTGTCTCTTGTTGACAGGAGATCAATGTTTGAGTTGCAAGTTCCAGTTAATTCTGGATTGTTAACACTTCCATAAGTAGCACGTACAGTGATATCTTGAGGTTGTGATACATGTAAATCATAAGGAGCACATTGTACATGTTGTTCATTATAGTTGTCTGGATGTTCTATACGATCAGCAATCCAGTTATCATCATCAACAAGTACATATGCAGTCTGAACGTCTTCGGATTGTTCATTAAAATTTGAATTGTCTTGATTGTCAGTTCTGTGGCATTGGACATTATTCCAGATTTTTCTGATAGCTGAGTATAAATAGTATCCACAAACTATTACTCCAAAAACAAAGAGAGAAAATCCAAGTATTGTTTTTTGAGTATACCTGGCAGGAATATACAGCATGAAAATATTCATTAAAGCTAAGAATATAATAATAAAAAAATCACCAAAGTTGTGGGAGTTCTTCTGATAAGGACGAAAGATCATGATCATACCACCAAATGTAAGAAATAGTGCTTCTTGAGACAAAAGAAAAACGATTCCATTTTCATATGGTATAAAATGTAAACATAAAACAATGATCCTTAAGAAAAGATAAAATCCAGCAAAATAACGATAATCAAAGGTTTCATCAGAACCATTTTTATAGGATCCAGTGAACACATCACACAATGATATCAACATTTCTTTTCTTAGATGTAAACAGCTCAGTAATTTGTGGAATAGTTTAAATGGATAAAGTTGTATGTAGAGCATTGGTAAGAATATAATGAACACTAACACAATGATAGCAAAGATACCAGCAAAACTATGAGGCCAACCAAAATAATCTAGTGTTCCATCATAGAAGAATGCTATACCATTGTCATTTGTATTATTCCATACATACCATGTTGTATGATGTAATAGTTGAAGAGAAGTAGCAGCAAACTGAGTAAAACATAACAGATATATTGAGGCTATAGAATGAATCAAGCAAGGCTCAATGTTAGTCATATGCCAGAAACGTGCTAGTAGACGATGAAGTGGTATAGTGATAGTGACTACACACCTAAATCCTTTATCATACATTGTAATCCAGGTATAGATCAAGACTAGAAGGACCAGTGGATAGGTTGGTATGATATACCAGAATGATATAGCTTGTAATGGTGTCATGTGTAGTGTGATACAGAGAGAATGGCTGAACAGGAAGGGCAGAAAATTCCAATTGAAGATATTACAAGGTAGGATTATGTAATAATATTTGTAATAATTGCAATTATCATCAGGATCATTTTCACAATATGATTCAAACAGATTAAAAGTTAGTCCAGGATACACTACACTTACTATTTGACAGTAGAAGACCAATCCATTCATAAAACCATTGGTCAATTGTATGTTGAAGACTATTATAATAAACACCATTATTGTCACCGGTAAGAGTTGTATTAAGAAAAACAGCAACCAACCTAGTAATGGATGCTGATCACACTTGACACATCTATCGAGCTGGTTAATAGGAACTCCATAACCATAAGCGCATCCTCCACACAATCTTCCTGTTCTACCTTCTGCGCAAAATGTTATTGGTGAAAAATTTGATACATTAAAGTTTTGAACACTGTCATTGCAATTATTGCGAAAAGGAGGACATCCACCACAATTATAAAAAATAGGGGAGTTTCCATAGAAAAATTCTCTTGAGTTGGTATCAGAAGATAACCAATGATCAGATAAGCAATGATTAGGTTTTATATAGAGGCTATCATCATTGCAGCTGCTACATTGATGATCATATTTTAACGAGGAACAACAAAACCAATCTTGAAAAAGAAAGGTGCATTCTTTATTATCATCCATTACAAAAGGCCATGCACAAGGCTGTAGTGTTACTGATATGTTAGATTCTAGTGATTGTATTAGTGGTCCTTGTGTTTGAATTGAAAGCATAATTTCAGAAGAATTAATTGCCCCCACTGATGTAAAATTGTAATAAAGTATTATACCAAATCCAAAATTTTGATGATGATCACATTCGATTTTAGTTACATTTGAGCATTTTTGGTAATACAGATAATTCATCGATGCTGGACCAGAAAGAATGCAAGCTATTAAGTCATTTTTCCAGTCATATTTTCTGTTAGTACAGTCATAGACTGATGCAATTATGTAAAATGGTATTCCAGGGAGATTTGTAGTTTTACCATTGGGTGTTTCTAGTATCAAGTATGGACAATTGAATGTTTCATTAGAAGCCATATAAAACAAATTGCGATAGTTGTTACAAGTATATTCATTGACCCTGGTACTACTTGACTCTATGACTATATCAATTAACTGGACATTGTAACACATTGATATATACACTGGTGACACTTGGAAGTCAAACTCCCTATTAGGATTGATTTGAATATCACCACAACTATCAAGAACCAGAGACTTGAGGGTAATGTTTGTAGATGATAGAAATAACAGTCCACTGTGTGAACTACACTTTATAGTTACTGTCTTACCTCTATCTTTAGTAGTAGTAAGACCTATGATAGCAATATTAGACTTGTCTATCACCTTACTGGTGTTGTCCAATATATAGGTACCAGGATACAGGTAGATGACAGTGAAGTTGTGTTGTAGTCCTTGTAGAGCTAAATTGAGAGTAACACAAGGTGTCTGGTCTCCTCCATTCCAACAAGAGGTAGTGTTCACACCAAATGATGAACTGACATAGATCTCATACTGCCAGTTAGCAGCAAATGTAAGTGAAGCAAAAAGAAAGACAAGGATAGCTCTCAGCAACATGTCCAATTTTCTCAAAGGACATATGAAGATGAATAACAGGCAGAATACAGAGTACAAAACAAACTATGTTAATTTTAACAATTACTAGAATAAACATTTCACTACGTATGTTTTCTATATGTGGTTGTAGTTGCTATTGTATGTAACAGGGGATTTTTAAGCACTATACATGTACTACAGCTGTGTATAAAACAACTCATGTGATCATGAGCATATTTACTGGTCAGTCCATTCTGTAGTAAAATACATACACATGTCTACAAAGGATAGACAGAGTACAGACTACATACTCTCTTCTTTGTATGAGTTACTAGTAAACATAACAAACACTTAATAGTGTTATGTATGTACACTGGCCATTGAGATTCTTGAATGTTTTTCATTAAACATACTACAAAAACACACCTATTACCTTATAAGGAAAGAACTAACAAGAGGCTTATACTTCATTAGTTTCAAATTATTCACATAACAATAATATAAATCATTCAAAATGGACATACAAATATACTGATTATTGATTAGTATTATGTTTACATTTTTAGATATACAACCTATAATATAATGTACTGGTATAAGATATCAAGTTATATATTATGGTCACTTAAGTTTCACACATGACTACACTTCTAATATAATTCAGAAGGATAATGATGCAATGATAAACTTCTATATACTGTTTTATGTTCATGATCTTTGTTTCATTGTTAAACATTTTGATAGCTAGTTACTATATAATTGACAGTTTATGTCTGTTAACAAATCATTTCTAAAAAAGGGACATGTGTGTGGTAGTATGGCTGTTCTATTATAACTTTCACAGTGACAGCACTCACACAAAGGTCCAATATCCATAAAATTTCTAATTAATGAGATATTAAACTGAATCATTTATAGCTCTAACAATTAACTACAAGAGTCAGTAAGTATAAAACAGTGTGATGTTTACTACTTTCTCAGTGCCTTGTTTTATATTATATTCAATATGAATGATCATGGATTGGTTAGATGTGTTATCAGAATTAACCATTATAGAGTTCATGCTTACATTACCCTCCATGATGTAATAACTTGTGTTTCCATAGCAACATTATAATACATGTAATAATAAACACACCCACACAAAAATTAATATGTCATTTTAATAACTAATGTGTACCTGGTTAGGTACACATTAGTTGTTAGAATGACATTAATTTTTACAGTGACAATGATATCAATCTCTTGTTGACGAAAAGATTAGCATGCAGCTGCAATGAATGTAACAATAACTGAGGTATTAACTTCTAATTCTGTTCATTTGGATTTAACACTATCATCAATAGTTTTAAAAATAACACTCAATAAGTCATTAATAATTATCATGTATAGTATACTGGTATAAGATATCAAATTATACATTAAACACAATTTAATAACTAATAAAACTAAACACTTTAATTATCTTTGTTATTATAAACAATATACATACTACATGTACATGACAAACTTGTTAAAAGATACAAGAGCAATAAAGTAAAGTTCATAAACTACAGTGACTGAATTAAATATATTTGATTAAACTTCAACTTCATCATTGACATTACTGATAATACTCTCTTGTGTAGAACTTACAATTGAATGTAGTGGTATTGTATTACTAGACCCATGACCATCACTTTCTGACAATGGACTAATCTCAGTGTTGTTAATTTCAGCTGATGTTGCATTATCATAAGTATCATGTACATTCTTTTCTTCAGGTTGTGAGACAGTTAAGTCATACGGTACATATTTTACATGATGTTGATCATAGTTGTCTGGATGTTCGAACAGGCAGAGTCCAGTGTACACACTATATGTCATTGTAGGAGTTACTTTGTGGTAACATTCTCATTAGATAAGAATATTATATACAATAATGAATTACAGGCAGAATACAGAGTACAAAACAAACTATGTTACTTTTAACAATTACAAGAGTAAACATTTCACTCTGTACATTTTCTATATATAGCTGTAGTTGCCATTGTATGTAGAAGAAATTTTAAAGACATTACTATACATGTACTATGGCTGTGTATAAAACTATTCATGTGATCATGATCATATTTACTGGTCAGTCCATTTTGTAGTAAAATACATACACATGTCTACAAAGGATAGACAGAGTACAGATTAAAATCTGTCTTATTTGTATGAGTTACTAATAAACATAATAAACATTTTTATTACACTATAATTAAATTAAGGCAACTCTAACTATGTATCTCACTGCATAATAGTAAAACATGTAACCACTTCAGTTAGGTAATACAAAATATTCTACAATATTATGCAACACAGTGTAGTGAACACTTTTATAAATGGAGTTTGGAATGTTTGTTCTATAGTAATTCTTAAATATATATTATCGTAGTGTTTTTATTAAGAATAGGACAATCTAAAGTCCATACAAACATGTCATGGCTGGTTTTGTTTACATTCAATTTGAATACATTTCAACATATCAATTTAATCACATCAATATCCTTTATGTATATAAACTATCTCACCATATCACAATAATCACTAGATTCAGTTTCTACTATTTAATGTAAATATATGTATACATACAATTGTATACTGTATGTATACAATGATATTATATTGATGTTAAGAGGATTATCCTCTGAATAGTTAGAACTGTGTCAGTTTTTGTTATCTAAATAAATTATGGAAAAAACTCAAAATATATCACTGTATAATAATACAACATGTCACTGTAAAAATTGATTTGTTGATTTAACTAATATATTGTTATACAGGTTGCATGTAGCAAAATTAGTATGATGTAAAAGTAAACATGACACTGTTTTTATTACTAATGCACTACAGCTGCATAAACAGTAGTACATTAGTAATAAAAACAGTGTTATGTCTACTTTCACATCATATTAAGTTTATTACATGTACCTGTATAACAATATATTGGTTAAATCAATAAATCAATTTTTACAGTGTACATGTAACCTCTATCTCCATAAATACTATATGCACATCATAAATAATACCTTGCAAATAAAGATATGTTATCACAATTAAACATTTTATAGTGTTCATGTATTAATCACATCACTCTGCACTGGCTCAGTATACATGAAAATGATAACTAAAGAGACATTAGACAGAATCATCTTATATATATATATATATTTCATTAGTTTCAAACTATTCACATAACAATAATATAAACATTCAAAATGAACATACAAATATACTGATTATTGATTAGTATTATGTTTAATTTTTAGATATACAACCTATAATATAATGTACTGGTATAAGATATCAAGTTATATTTTATGGTCACTTAAGTTTCACACATGACTACACTTCTAATATAATTCAGAAGGATAATAATGTAATGACAAACTTCTATATACTGTTTTATGTTCATGATCTTTGTTTCATTATTAAACATTTTGATAGTTAGTTACTATATAATTGACAGTTTATGTCTGATAACAAATCATTTCTAAAGAAGGGACATGTGTGTGGTAGTATAGCTGTTCTATTATAACTTTCACAGTGACAGCACTCACAAAAAGGCCCAATATCCATGAAAATACTAACTAATGAGATATTAAACAGAATCATTTATAGCTCTAACAATTAACTACAAGAGTCAGTAAGTATAAAACAGTGTGATGTTTACTACTTTCTCAGTGCCTTGTTTTATATTATATTCAATATGAATGATCATGGATTGGTTAATGTGTTGTGAAAAATAACTATTTATAGAGTTCGTGCTTATATTACCCTCCATGATGTAAATAACTTGTGTATCCATAGCGACATTATAAAAATAATAAACACACCCACACTATAAAAATTAATATATCATTTTAACAAGTAATTTGTACCTGGTTAGGTACAAATTAGTTGTTAAAATGACATATTAATTTTACAGTGAGAATCATATTAATCTCTTGTTGATAAAGAGATTAGCATATAGCTGGAATATGAATGTAACAATAACTGATGTATTAACTTCTAATTCTGTTCATTTGGATTTAACACTATCATCAATAGTTTTTTTAAATAACACTCAAGAAATCATTAATAATTATCATGTATAGTATACTGGTATAAGATATCAAATTATACATTAAACACAATTTAATAACTTATAAAAACTAAACACTTTAATTGTTTTTGTTATTATAAACAAAATACATACTACATGTACATGACAAACTTGTCAAAAGATACAAAAGCAATAAAGTAAAGTTCATAAACTACAATGACTTAATTAAATGTATTTGATTAAACTTCATCTTCATCATCACCTTCTGACAGTGAATTAGTTTCAATGTTGTTAATTTCAGCTGATGGTGCATTATCATAAGTAACATGTATATTGTTTTCTTCAGGTTGTGAGACAGTTAAGTCATATGGTACATATTTTACATGATGATCATCATGCTTCATACGATCAGCATCCCAGTTATCATCATCAACTAGTATGAATTCCATACCATCATGTTCTTCATTATTAGATGTATTGTGTTTTCTGTTAGCTTTACAACTTTGGCAGCATATCCTAATTTTTTTAATTGTCCAGTATGGAAAGTATCCAAAAACTATTACTCCAAAAATAATTATTAGAAATAACCAGTTTAAATTGACAACATATCCATAATGATATTTATCTAAATTGGCAACTGTATCAATACTTAATGATGCTAAGAAAAGCATAAATATTAAATCAAAAAAACTGTGAATATTTCGTTTATATGGACGAAATATCATGATTGTACCTCCAAATGTAGCAAACAATGCAATTTGAAAGAAAAGAATACGACTTGTACTTTTAGAATTAAAATATAAACATAAAACAATGATCCTTAAGAAAAGATAAAATCCAGCAAAATAGCGATAATCACGTGTGTTCTTAGAACCATCTTTATAGGGTCCAGTGAATATGTCACCCAATGATATCAGTATTTCCTTTCTTAGATGTAAACAGCTCAGTGTTTTGTGGAATAGTTTAAATGGATAAAGTTGTATGTAGAGCATTGGTAAGAATGTAATGAACACTAACACAATGATAGCAAACATACCAGCAAAACTATGAGGCCAATTAAAGTATTTAACTTGTGCCTCTGTGTAATACCATGTTGTAGGATGTAATAGTTGAAGAGAAGTAGCAGCAAACTGAGTGAAACATAACAGATATGTTGAGGCTATAGAATGAATCAAGCAAGGTTCAATGTTAGTCATATGCCAGAAATGTGCTAGTAGACGATGAAGAGGTCTAGTGATAGTGACTACACACCTAAATCCTTTATCATACATTGTAATCCAGATATAGATCAAGAATAGAAGGACCAGCGGATAGGTTGGTATGATATACCAGAATGATATAGCTTGTAATAATGTCATATTTGATGTTATACACAATGGTTTAACAACAAACATTAGAAAATTCAAGTTAAATATATTGGCAGGTATAACACAAAGATTTTGATATGGTAAGCAGTATTTATTATCATATTCATGATACGTCTCAAAGATAACATTAAGATTTAGATTTGGATACACTATACTAATCATTTGACAGTAGAAGACTAGACCAATCATAAAACCATTGGTCAATTGTATGTTGAAGACTATTATTATCAACACAACTGCTGTTACTGGTAAGAGTTGTATTAAGATAAACATCACCAAACCTACCCATTGATCCTTGTCACATTGAACACATCTATTGAGTTGGTTAATAGGAACTCCATAGTCAGAACCACATGCTTCATTTCTACTATCTGTGCAGAAAGACATCAGCATTACTGATATGTTAGATTGAAATGTTTCTATTGTTGGCCATTGTGTTTGAATCAAAAGAATAACTTCACTAGAATCAGTTACATCATCTGATGTAGCCTTATAATAATAGAGAGTTATATGATGATAATAATAATTATCATGGTAATGTTCATATGTTATTGTTGTACATGGTTGGTACACATCACTATCAAATGATACTAGACCAGATATAATACAAACCTGTAAATCATTCTTCCACTCATAACTCACATTACTACAATCATAAACTGAAGCATTTACATAAAAAGGATCTCCAGTGTAAATAACATCACTGATCTTACTTATCATTAAGTATGAACACTCCAATGTCTTATTATAATCAATACTATTGCCAGCAGCAAATGTAAGTGAAGCAAAAAATAAGACAAGAAGAGACCACAGCATCATGACTAATTTTCTCAAGAGCTATGTAAAGAGAACAGGCAGAGTCCAGTGTACAAACTATGTCATTGTAGGAGTAATTTTGTGGTAAACAAAGTAAACATTCTCATTACATAAGAAGATTATATGTAATTATATTGTAATGTATGTACATTATAACTTTAGAAACAATACTATGCTACAGCTGTGTACAATATTACTCATGTGATGAACATGTGTTCAAAGGTCAGTCCATTCTGACCTCATTGGGTATGAATCAGTACAAGGACATGTGCTATTCATTATTCATCATAACCAATGAATATTAAAAGCTGTGTCTTTTACAAGTATGTAAATTCACCATCTTTTGTTTTTACTATCTTTCTGAAGTAAGACAATCAGTTACTAACATCAAACTAAATTATCAAGTCATACACTGTTAAAAAAATTAGATATATTAACTAATTTTATGATCACTTTGTTTACACATGAGTACTGCACTACTAATGTAACTTAAAAAGATATTGATGTAATGACAAACTTCTATATACTGTTTTATGTTCATGTCCTTTGTTTCATTGTTAAACATTTTAATAGCTAGTTATTATGTAATTGACAGTTCATGTCATTCAACAAATTCTTTCTCAAGAAGGACATATGTGTGGTAGTATGGCTGTTCTATTATAACTTTCACAGTGACAGCACTCATACAATAGCCCAATATCCACAAAAATTCTAACTAATGAGATATTAAACAGAATCATTTATAGCTCTAACAATTAACTACATGACAGCCTAGTGTCAGTAAGTATGAAACAGTGTGATGTTTACTACTACCTCAGTGCCTTGTTTTATATTATATTCAATATGAATGATCATGGATTGGTTAATGTGTTATCAGAGTTAACCATTTATAGAGTTCATGCTGACATTACCCTCCATGATATAAATAACTTGTGTATCCATAGCAACATTATAAAAATAATAAACTCACCCACACTATAAAAATTAATACATCATTTTAACAAGTAATTTGTACCTGGTTAGATACAAATTAGTTGTTAAAATGACATATTAATTTTACAGTGACAATCATATTAATCTCTTGTTGATAAAGAGATTAACCTGTAGCTGCAATATGAATGTAACAATAACTGATGTATTAACTTCTAATTCTGTTCATTTGGATTTAACACTATCATCAATAGTTTTTTAAATAACACTCAATAAGTCACTAATAGTTATCATGTATAGTATACTGGTATAAGATATCAAATTATACATTAAACACAATTTAATAACTTATAAAAACTAAACACTTTAATTGTTTTTGTTATTATAAACAAAATACATACTACATGTACATGACAAACTTGTCAAAAGATACAAAAGCAATAAAGTAAAGTTCATAAACTACAATGACTGAATTAAATGTATTTGGTTAAACTTCATCTTCATCATCACCTTCTGACAGTGGACTAGTTTCAATGTTGATAATTTCAGCTGATGGTGCATTATCATAAGTAGCATGTACAATCTTTTCTTCAGGTTGTGAGACAGTTAAGTCATATGGTACATATTTTACATGATGTTCATCATAGTTGTCTGGATGTTCTATACGATCAGCATCCCAGTTATCATCATCAACTAGTATCAATTCTATATCTTCATGTTCTTCATTATTAGATGTATGGTGCTTTCTGTTAGCTTTACAACTTTGGCAACATATCCTAATTTTTTTAATTGTCCAGTATAGAATGTATCCGAAAACAATTACTCCAAAAATAATTAGTAGATATAACCAGTTTATAATGTAAACATATCCATAAGGATATTCATTTAAAGTGGCGACAGTATCAATACTTAATGATGCTAAGAAAAGCATAAATATTAAATCAAAGAAATTGTGAATATTTCGTTTATATGGACGGAATATCATGATTGTACCTCCAAATGTAGCAAACAATGCAATTTGAAAGAAAAGAATATGACTTGTATTTTCAGAATTAAAATATAAACATAAAACAATGATCCTTAAGAGAAGATAAAATCCAGCAAAATAGCGATAATCATGTGTGTTCTTAGAACCATCTTTATAGGGTCCAGTGAATATGTCACCTAATGATATCAGTATTTCCTTTCTTAGATGTAAACAGCTCAGTAATTTGTGGAATAGTTTAAATGGATAAAGTTGTATGTAGAGCATTGGTAAGAATACAATGAACACTAACACAATGATAGCAAAGATACCAGCAAAACTATGAGGCCAACCAAAGTATTTAACTTGTGCCTCTGTGTTATATTGTGTTGTAGGATATAATAGTTGAAGAGAAGTAGCAGCAAACTGAGTGAAACATAACAGATATATTGAAGCCACAGAGTGAATCAAGCAAGGTTCAATGTTAGTTTTATGCCAGAAACGTGCTAGTAGACGATGAAGTGGTCTAGTGAGAGTGACTACACACCTAAATCCTTTATCATACATTGTAATCCAGATATAGATCAAGAGTAGAAGTACCAGTGGATAGGTTGGTATTATATACCAGAATGATATAGCTTGTAATAATGTCATATTTGATGTTATACACAATGACTTAACAACAAACATTAAAAAATTCAAGTTAAACATATTGGCAGGTATAACATAAAGACCTTGATATGGTAAGCAGTATTTATTATCATATTCATAATACATCTCAAAGATAACATTATGATTCAGATTTGGATACACTATACTAATCATTTGACAGTAGAAGACTAGACCAATCATAAAACCATTGGTCAATTGTATGTTGAAGACTATTATTATCAACACAACTGCTGTTACTGGTAAGAGTTGTATTAAGATAAACATCACCAAACCTACCCATTGATCTATGTCACATTTAGCACATCTATTGAGTTGGTTAATAGGAACTCCATAGTCAGAACCACATGCTTCATTTCTACTATCTGTGCATAAAGACATCAGTATCACTGATATGTTAGATTGAAATGTTTCTATTGTTGGCCATTGTGTTTGAATCAAAAGTACAACTTCACTAGAATCAATTACATCATCTGATGTAGTCTTATAATAATAGAGAGTTATATGATGATAATAATAATTATCATAGCAATGATCGCATGTTATTGTTTTACATTGTTGGTACACATTACTATCAAAAGATACTGGACCAGATATAATACAAGCCTGTAAATCATTCTTCCACTCATAACTCACATTATAACAATCATAGACTGAAGCACTTACATGAAAAGAATCTCCAGAGTAAATCCAATTCCAGGGGTTTCTTATCATTAAGTATGGACACTCCAATGTCTCATGATAATCAATACTATTGCCAGCTGCAAATGTAAGTGAAGCAGAAACTAAGACAAGAAGAGACCACAGCATCATGACTAATTTTCTCAAAAGCTATGTAAAGAGAACAGGCAGAGTCAAGTGTACAAACTATGTCATTGTAGGAGTAATTTTGTGGTAAACAAAGTAAACATTCTCATTACATAAGAAGATTATATATAATTATATTGTAATGTATGTACATTATAACTTTATAAACAATACTATACTACAGTTGTGTATAATACTATTCATGTGATGAACATGTGTTCAAAGGTCAGTCCATTCTGACCTCATTGGGTATGAATCATTACAAGGACATATGCTATCATTATTTATCATAACCAATGAATGTTAAAGTCTGTCTTTTACAAATATTTAACTATCTTTCTGAAGTAAAAAAATCAGTTACTAACATAGAACTAAATTGTCAAATCATACACTGTAAAAATAGACTGGATATATTTAGCCAATTTTATGATTACTTGGGTTTCACACATAACTACAATTAAAAAAGCATTCTGTCAATTAAACAATTAAGATAAGTTGCTACTCATTTAAATCATTAAAATAATAATATCAGTGAATTTTTGTTGCATTCTAATCCAGTGCTATTATTATATAGGTTTGATGTAATTGCTATTCAAACTATCTTGTTTGCATTCTTTGTATTGGACTGATATTACTCATCCCTACATTTACTTAATATTTTAGAAAATATTTTTATTTACTTTACTTATAAATATGTGTATATATATATATATATAATGTTATATATAGTCTAGCTACTTTTAGACTTAGTCCTGCATAATTGCATTCATATTGAAATAGGAAGTTATTGAACTTCCAATGTTTCTACAATAGATATCAAAAGCAACATGGTATCATTGCATCAAGGAAGGTCAGGCTTGCCCCACAATACCCTGCATTTAGCCTAGTAATAAAATACAAGACAAAGTGTATCAAAAGACACCAACTACACTGACTAGTGTCCAATGAAGTCAGGTCCAGCACACTTTGCTGTGTATTAAAATGACTTTGCATGAGTTGTACATATATATACTAAGGATAAAGATTTCTTCATCTAAATATATGTGTCCTTACACAGTTATTATTCTTTGTTTTAAATGTCTCTTGTTCACTTCCTACCAGTGAATACTATGGCAACTATAGTATGGTATTTGCCACAACCTTCACTGGTATGAAGTAAATCTCAGTCATTATAGTGTATGGTATAAGACACTGCAAATTAGTAATGTCATGCTATTTAAATATACTGAACAAAATTTGTGTAGTTAATTGTCAGGAGTGCATACATTAAAAATACATATTTCAACCACAAATCTTACTAGTTAGTGAAATTAATAGATCTCAACAGACAAACCATATAAGGTATATAAATATACATTGTATATATAGTGTTCATTGTTATAGAACTATACATTATCTGTGTGTTCTAAATATGTATTAAGTGATAATAAAGGTGTGTTATCAGAATTAACTATTTATAGAGTTCATGTTTATATTACCTGCATGATGTAAACAACTTATGTATCCATAGCAACATATATAATCATAATAAACACACCCACCAGCTAGACAATGATATCAATCACACTGTACTATTAGATTGACTAAATACCCTAAATATGTTAGGAATGAAAACAAGATAGTAGGGATGGTGTGTACAATTGGATCATTACTACATAATATCACAGATGGCAAAAAACAATTAAGTGTATTTGCTACTCATCTAAATCATTAAAATAATATTATTAAATAATGTATCATATAAGACAAGACACTGCAAAGTAATAACATCACTCTATTTAAATATACTGAACAAAATTTGTGTAGTTAATTGTCAGATCCTCATCATAATCATCTGGACGTTCCATACAATCAGCATCCCAGTTATCATCATCAACTAGCATCAATTCCATATCTTCATGTTCTTCATTATTAGATTAGTGCTTTCTGTTAGTTTTACAACTTCGGCAGCATATCCACATTTTTTAATTGTCCAGTATGGAATGTATTACAAAACTGTTACAACAAAACTTAAGAAAAATATATAATTCATGATTTAATAAACACAACCTTCTTTGGAAGTGACAATAACAATATTTAATGGTGCTAATACAAGGATAAATAATAAAGAAACTGTTAATACTTCATTTATATTGACAGAATACTGCAATTGTACCACCAAAGGCCGTATACAGTACAATTGGAAAGATATAAATATAACTTGCATTTTTTGGTGTAAAGTATAAACATTACACAATGATCCTTAAAGAAAGATAAAATTAATCCAGATTAATCAAATTAATTAATTTAATTGCAACCTGTATAACCATATATTGATTAAATCAATCAATCAATTTTCACAGTGATATATATTTATACATATTTTATGATATCTGTTTACTAATCCTAACAATTATTACATGGGATAAGAAAAGTAATAACTGACATTAAACTTAAATAGTACCTTGTCCTGTATTATATGCAATGTGAGTGACCATGGATTAGTTAAATCAGAATTAACCATTTATAGAGTTCATGCTGACATTACCATCCATGATGTAAATAATTTGTGTATCCATAGCAACATTATAATGATAATAAACACACCCACACTATAAAAATTAATATATCATTTTAAAGTAAACCTGACATGAGTGGATTATGAAATCTAGAATTTATGGGAATTACTCACTGTATGATTTGTTGGTATGCAGTGGGTAAACATACAGTATAACAACAAATTACACAGTGGGTAATTTACAAGAATTCTGTAATCCATAGTAATCCATCAATGTTAGGTACAAATTAGTTGTTAAAATGACATATTATTTTTTACAGTGACAATGATATCAATCTCTTGTTGATAAAGAAATTAGCATATAGCTGCAATATGAATGTAACAATAACTGATGTATTAACTTTTAATTCTGTTCATTTGGATTTAACACTATCATCAATAGTTTTTTTAATTAACACTCAAGAAGTCACTAATAGTTATCATGTATAGTATATTGGTATAAGATATCAAATTATATATTAAACACAATTTAATAACTAATAAAAACTAAACACTTTAATTGTCTTTGTTATTGTAAACAAAATACATACTACAAGTACATGACAAACTTGTTAAAAGATACAAAAGCAATAAAGTAAAGTTCACAAACTACAGTGACTGAATTAAATGTATTTGATTAAACTTCATCTTCATCATCACTTTCTGACAATGGATCAGTCTCAATGTTGTTAATTTCAGCTGATGATGCATTATCATAAGTAGCATGTACATTGTTTTCTTCAGGTTGTGAGACAATTAAGTCATATGGTACATATTTTACATGATGTTCATCATAGTTGTCTGGATGTTCTATACGATCAGCATCCCAGTTATCATCATCAACTAGTATCAATTCTATATCTTCATGTTCTTCATTATTAGATGTATTGTGTTTTCTGTTAGCTTTACAACTTTGGCAGCATATCCTAATTTTTCTAATTGTCCAGTATGGAAAGTATCCGAAAACTGTTGCTCCAAAAATAATTATTAGAAATAACCAGTTTATATTGACAACATATCCATAATGATATTTATCTAAATTGGCAACTGTATCGATACTTAATGATGCTAAGAAAAGCATAAATACTAAATCAAAAAAATTGTGAATATTTTGTTTATATGGACGGAATATCATGATTGTACCTCCAAATATAGCAAACAATCCAATTTGAAAAAAAAGAATATCACTTGCATTTCTTAGTCCAAAGTATAAACATAAAACAATGATCCTTAAGAAAAGATAAAATGCAGCAAAATAGCGATAATCACGTGTGTTCTTAGAACCATCTTTATAGGGTCCAGTGAATATGTCACCCAATGATATCAGTATTTCCTTCCTTAGATGTAAACAGCTCAGTAATTTGTGGAATAGTTTTAATGGATAAAGTTGTATGTAGAGCATTGGTAAGAATATAATGAACACTAACACAATGATAGCAAACATCGCAGCAAAACTATGAGGCCAACCAAAGTATTTAACTTGTGCCTCTGTGTAATAGCGTGTTGTAGGATATAGTAGTTGAAGAGAAGTAGCAGCAAACTGAGTGAAACATAACAGATATATTGAGGCTATAGAATAAATCAAGCAAGGTTCAATGTTAGTCTTACGCCATAAACGTGCTAGTAGACGATGAAGAGGTCTAGTGATAGTGACTACACACCTAAATCCTTTATCATACATTGTAATCCAGGTATAGATCAAGAATAGAAGGACCAATGGATAGGTTGGTATGATATACAAGAATGGTATAGCTTGTAATAATGTCATATTTGATGTTATACACAATGGAATAACAACAAACATTAGAAAATTCAAGTTAAATATATTGGCAAGTATAACACAAAGATTTTGATATGGTAAGCAGTATTTATTATCATATTCATGATACATCTCAAAGATAACATTAAGATTTAGATTTGGATACACTATACTAATCATTTGACAGTAGAAAACTAGACCAATCATAAAACCATTGGTCAATTGTATATTGAAGACTATTATTATCAACACAACTACTGTTACTGGTAAGAGTTGTATTAAGATAAACATCACTAAACCTACCCATTGATCTATGTCACATTTAGCACATCTATTGAGTTGGTTAATAGGAACTCCATAGCCAGAACCACATGCTTCATTTCTACTATCTGTGCAGAAAGACATCAGCATTACTGATATGTTAGATTGAAGTGTTTCTATTATTGGTCATTGTGTTTGAATCAAAAGTACAACTTCATTAGAATCAGTTACATCATCTGATGTAGCCTTATAATAATAGAGAGTTATATGATGATAATAATAATTATCATTGTAATGTTCATATGTTATTGTTGTACATGGTTGGTACACATTACTATCAAAAGATACTGGACCAGATATAATACAAGCCTGGATCTCCACTGTACATAACATCACTGATCTTACTTATCATTAAGTATGAACACTCCAATGTCTTATTACAATCAATACTATTGCCAGCAGCAAATGTAAGTGAAGTAAAAAATAAGACAAGAAGAGATCACAGCATCATGACTAATTTTCTCAAGAGCTATACAAAGAGAACAGGCAGAGTCCAGTGTACAAACTATGTCATTGTAGGAGTAATTTTGTGGTAAACAAAGTAAACATTCTCATTAAATAAGAAGATTATATATAATTATATTGTAATGTATGTACATTATAACTTTAGAAACAATACTATACTACAGTTGTGTATAATACTATTCATGTGATGAACATGTGTTCTAAGGTCAGTTTGTTCTGACCTCATTGGGTATGAATCAGTACAAGGACATGTGCTATTCATTATTCATCATAACCAATGAATGTTAAGTCTGTCTTTTACAAGTATGTAAATTCACCATCTTTTGTTTTTACTATCTTTCTGAAGTAAGACAATCAGTTACTAACATCGAACTAAATTATCAAGTCATACACTGTTAAAAAAATTAGATATATTAACTAATTTTATGATCATTTTGTTTTACTAATGAGTACTACACTACTAATGTAACTTAAAAGGGTTTGATCCTTCATAAGATGTTGTAGTAGTAACAGTAACTGTTACTGTACTTGGATGTACAGTGGTAATAGCTATAAGATAGAGAAGTCAGGATGATTTAAAATCAATTTGTCACTCACATATTGTTACAGTGGCTGTGTTGCAATAATCACTAGGTAATACTGTATCGCCCTCATTGCAATATGATACTACAAGAAATTATATGTACCACCATATATACAGTGATAGTTAATTTGAGGATAAATATACAGTAATATTAACTAACTTCATTAAGTACTCACCTAAGGACAAAGTGGTGCTATCATCACTAGGTAGTACTGTACTACCCTCACTGCCATATGATACTACAAAGATATTATATGTGTTATCATAACTCAGTCCTAATGTATATTCAACATTGTGTTAGTGGTAGTTCCTGCACTCATAACAGAACTATTACCATTACTGATTTGATAGAACACTTCATAACCAGCTACTCCTGACACAGATGACCAGGAGAGTTGTATGTGTTCTAGACCTGTGTTTAGTCTTGAAGCAGTCAGACCAGTAGGAGTAACAGCAACTATAACAGAAAGATAATATTTATAACATTATACTCATTGATTACCTGTTATAGGCTGTGATGTACTACTACTACTTGTAGCAGTGACATTACCAATAATACCAGCATCTACTCTGGCATTGGAGACAGTACATTGGTAGGTACCAGCTTGTCTCATTCTCACTGTCACTGTCACCTGTGTAACAGATCCTATTCTATTCACTACCACACGAGACAGGTCACTACTAGCAATGATGAATGGGTTACTTCCATCTATACAATTGACATCAGTGGGAGGTCCATCAGAGACAATGAATGTGAGAGTGAAGACTGGAGGGTTAGCATCTCTTGTGGAAATGAGAGAAAACTGCATGGAGGAGTCTGCATCAGGACCATCTATTTAAGAATAAGATATATCATCATTTCATTACTACATGAACTGAGTCACTAACCATTACTGTTGTATGTGTCAGTTCTATATGCTCCTACCACTAGTGTTTGATTCACTCCATTCTCATCAGGAATGATACAGGTGAACAGACCTTCATAACCTAATAACCCCGCATTTCTAGCCAGTCCAATTTGACCTTTAAACCTCTTACAAAATACTGGAGTTGGTGTGGGATTATTATCAAAGTCTCCAGCAAACAAAGGTATTTGAGTACCATTAGGATAATACCACAGTCCAATATCAGAACCATTATTACCACTCTGACACCACAAGGCATCATTAACACCATCACTATTCCAATCAACATCAAAGAACTGTTTAGCATATATCATTGAGAAGTCTGGTATTGTCTATTCTCAAGGGGTAGATACAATTGTACACCTGTTATTATGAAGTATATATTAATGATCACTCTAACAACAACTGCTTACCATTACTAGGTCTGTTGGTAGGTTCTTGTCCATCTCCTAGTTGTACTAGTAGTAACATATAACGTAATATCTTCACTTTCTCCATCATCATCTTTGACAGAGTTAATGATGATGTAATGAACTATTAATGAAAATGATTTATTATTTTATCAACACTATTGAAGTAAAATAATCAATGATAAACAATATACATTACTATAATAGAAGTAGTACAAATTAAAACTAACAAAATATAGCGATTGAAGACATATAATGAAGTCATTGTTAATTACACTCTCGTAGTATACTAATGTGTAAAATTTCTTTAAATATATTTTGTAATAATGTGTCCAGTTATTAATATTAAAAGTCAGGATCTGATTTGAAATAAGGGGACCACTTTTTCAAAACATTTGTGACCTGATTTGTGGAAAGGGACCACTGTTAAAACACCTTAAAAACAGTTTTGTATACATACAGTTACCATGAATAATTGTTTATATACATAATAACTCTATGTATAAAAAGTGTTTTTGAGATGTTTTAACAGTAGTTCCTTTTCACAAACAGGTGAAAAGGAATCTTCTGAGCCAGAGTCTATAATTAACTATAACAACAAAATGTAGTTTTAGAAGATATGTAATGACGTCATTGTTAATTAGATCATCATTCCATGTTCTAAATTTCTCTGAACTATCAGAACAAGTCATTATACACATATAATTGTAAATACTTTAAACAAAGTGTCTAGGTAGTTGGCAGAAAAATCCAGTACTTTAATGTTAAAATTAATACAGTTATGTTTGAAGGTTAAGTGTTAAGGTTTAGGGGAATAATATCAATTTCACATTAAGTACAATATTGACTGCTGGCTACCTAAGCACAGCATAGTTTAAAGTGTAAAAAGGAACAAAACAGTTCTTTATAGTAACATATTTGTACTGTAATAATGTCATTACATATTGCTAAAAATTGTTCCATTAGATTAAGATCAGTAGACACCTATTACAATAAAGTGCATCATATATTAAATATTGTTAAATACTGACCTATTACCTCTGACCCCATAATAATCTAATATAATATTAATAATTAAAATATTATGTTAGAATTATTTGTCCAATAGACTTCATTTATTGCTATTGTATATCTGCCACTTTTATTTGTTATTAAGTAAAGTTACAAACACTAGATCAGACCACGCCTGATCTTGTGAAAATTTTGAAAACAGATATACATAGGGTCTAGTATATAAATATATTCACTAGAACCCTTAACAACAATAGCAAATGAAAGCAAACAAACTTATAATGTGAGCAGTACGATGATATATTATATAGAATGAGTATGTGACGTAAACTGTTTATGTAACACATGGACTTTTCAAGTATTGGTCCATATTACTTCATCATTTTCTGTTCTTGATCTGTTATCTCATATAATGCTTCACTGTGAACATGATATTATAAATCAGTCTCCTAGTATTGGTAAGTCATTTAACACTTCTATTTACAGTTCTGTAAGTTGGACTGGTTGTCATAGCAATATCTTTATGTGTTGTTTTCATACTAAATGAAACAAACCAATTAAATGATTAATAATGTTAGTTTATCTAATGACATATACACCTTTGTAACTGTATCATGGATGCATGGACTGATGGATGGACAGATGTATAGATGGATGGATTAACAAATTGATCAATGTAATGGAACACTATTTAGTCATGTAAAAGCCTTTTTAATTTTTATTTTAGACTCATTTAATCTCTGAAATTAATGGAGATCAAATGGAGGGAGAGAGAGCTAAAGAGGGCAGAGAGATGATAATGTACATTGACGCTTTTTCCTTCAGAAATATATTTGATATGTTTTGAAGCAACAAAAAGAGTCTTAGAAGATGCCCTTCAAGTATACAACTACTGTCCTAACATTTGGTATAAGACTGTCCTCTCTATTGTAGATAGCTGTGCTCTACATGTCAGATGAAAAGCGAGTGTACGTGTTCTATATAGTTATTTTAGGTTCTAATGGAATGGTCAGTAGTAAAATAGTTCAAATTTGTACATCTTAAAATTTTGTCAGTCTTGGCAAATCAATAGTGTTTTAAGTGTCTTGCCAATTGAAAGTGCCATTTCTGTTACCATGACGACTAGTTCTTTTATGCTTAAAAAACTTGAAGATCTAGGTCAAGACTATAATAATATGTCAAAGGAATTGAGAGACAAGTTGGTATGGAGATACCTTCTGCATAAGTTGGTGACTTTCTTTACAGTTTTCTCCAGAAGAATGGAAAGCAAGTATTGATACTGCTATCGAGTGCTGTAAATTTTTGCTGTTAGCAGGAACACCAGTATGACATATATTGATGTAATGTGATGCAATATGACATTTTGTGATGTGTTATGACATGTGATCATTTCTCATTTTTGTATTTTAATATCATGTCTAATTTTTTATTAGACTCTCAATATCAGAATTTCAATGCATCTAATAGACCAGTAAAACCAATTTAAAAATTATTATCTGATCAAGTTTATGCTAATAATATCTTAATGAAGTTTTCTTTGTTATTCGCATATTTATAATACCGATTGTATATTTTGTATATACCATACAACTTAATCAAATTCGTGGAATGTTCTCTTGACAGACTGAGGACCAGTTGTACTGACATTCCTTTAAATACATTTAAGATTAATAAAAAACTTTGTGTGTTGCCCAAACTATCTTTCTTAACTTACATCCTACTGACTCACCTCCTAACTACTCTTATAAAATATTCTTTAAATACTGTTACAGTGATTTATAATTAAATAGATATATAAATGGATAATTAAAAATGATAAAAAAGATTTCTTTATAATTAAATATAATTCTAAATTTATAAAAAAAAACCCTGTGTGTTGCCCAAACGATCTTTCGTGACTCATTTCCCACGCAGGCTTCCACTTAGGCTCCAGGATTCCCTGCTATTGCTAGCTAGGACCGCCACCTGGCTTGGTAACCATCGTCCGAAGACGAGGTAATCCTGGCTGGAACGTCGCCCTAACTTCAAACCAGCCGTACTGGGTTTCGAGCTTCGGGAAAATCATCGTCATTACTAAACCGGGACTACAATACACCAGACCTCGTCACGTTTAAAGGGAGACTACCAGCCGTATCCTAGTCCGCCTTTCGGATACTCCGAAGAGTATGCTGGTAACCATCTCAGAGGTCATGATGCATTGCAGACGCTGGCCCACAACACACTGGCAACCAAGGATGTTTTGGTTTGCTTATATATTCACTGCAGATTTTGTCTTCATGCCCTTGTGGGGCGCGACTGTGTAGCGTTATGAATCTCATTAACGATAACTACTATCACCGAACTAAAAGGCTATAAAAATAACTAAAATTAAAATTATATTTTAAATCGCCAAGAATAAAACTAGTTCAACTTAAGCAAACTAAAACAACACTACTAATTATAATATTTTTATCAGATATATTCTATGCTAGTGGATTCATTCTAATCCTATGACACAGTGATAGGATGAGAATGAACCTGAGTCTCCTAGACATATTACAGTGTCCAATAAGAAAACTATACAATTCAATCAAGAAATAAAGCTGATGTAACTTGTTAAAAGTTTGCTAATTTATATTCTCTTAGAAAATATTAGGGAAAGATTTCTTAAGAACTTCTGAAAAAAGAACATCAACTCGTTGGAAATTAACCAGGAGAAGTGTTACCATTGGCTGTTGGTTGTTGTTATTCTTATTTGACTCACCTCACTAATGGAGGTGTACCAGACATGAGGAGATCCTCTCTATATATGAACAGAGCTGAAAGAAATGTGTCTTCATCTTTTATTGAATGTGTTCTAAAATTAGTGACTCATTTTCATGACAACAGTTATTGTGAACTAGGTTTGAAGACTATATCTCAGGTACTAATCATATGTTTGTTGTGTTTATTCTCTCTCTCTCTCTCTCTCTCTCTCTCTCTCTCTCTCTCTCTCTCTCTCTCTCTCTCTCTCCTCTCTCTCTCACTTAGTCCATTCTTGTCAACTGTTTTGTATCTTCTTTGGTTGCTGATGGCAACAAACCAAATTCCAAACTAATAGCAGAAGGATTACAGTTTCATTGCTTTTTAAGAGATACTTTAATTTCAAAGGTATTATTATATAACACACTATATAGTAAAGTGTATGTACATGTGTCATTTTATTATGTAGGTCTTGACTATGAGGAAGTTAGGTCATGAATTATATTAGCTTTATTACTGGAGCTGTCACCTGAAGAAGGATCGTGGGATCTCATGTACATTCTCTCTCTAGTTTCTCTAAAGTGAAGGTATGTGTATGTGTGTGGAGAGAGAAAGGGGGAGGGGAGGGAGAGTAAATAAATAAAATGTTTACTAAAGCATGTAGAATTTAGTCACAGTGCCCATTTTCTACACACATTTTGTAATTAAAGAACTATTTATTGCTGTAACTGTTCCAAATTTGTCAGAAACAATGTCATACCTACCAGATATTAAATTTTGTATGTATTGTTCAATTCCCTTGTATGATCTTCACATTTCAAAACCACCTTGTCCTGTGCAATTACAAAATCCATAAATGATATAATCTATACAAGTTATTGAATGATGTAATCCAGTGGTTTATTTTATAGATTTTTATTTCTATTATAAAAATTGTCAAATTTATTAGATATTTAATTTCTCTAGGCATTCTGTAAACTGGCTATTGATTTTGGTCATTTAGTTTCTATACCTGATATTGTGAAGTCATCTAAATTTTATTATACAGCTCCAGATTGGGGTAAAAAATTAAACCAGTACCAGGTATGGAATTTTAGGACTGAGTCTAGTTAGATATTAGTGACAATTTCAATTGTATTCTAAATCTCATTCACTCAAGCATTTCGTACTCATACTATACTCAATATTGTCTCAATAATTTATCTTACTTTCCATATCAAAGGCAACTGTACTAATGACTTCAATAGATATCTCAAGTAGGGAATCTATTGAAAAAAATACCAACTACAGATTAAGTTCTTACTCGTGGTTCATGTGAGTGACTTTCCAAAGAGTCCTGAGGAGTCCTTCCTTGTTACATGATTGAAAAGCACTAACTGTTGTTTTAATATGGAGTCCTTCCAGTTCAGAGACAAAGAGAATAACTTGTACATACTCCCTATAGAGAGGGTTGTGAAACTTAAAAATGGCAGTGCTAATAAATACAGATCTATCAATACATTAGTGTTGATAGAGTCAATACAAGTAGACATTACTTGATGTTAGTAACTGATGTCTCACTGACTCTTTCAATCAACACAATAGAAGCAATAGAAAACAAAACTTGAATTGCTCATATACAAGACTGTGTACCTCCTAATACTTTGGAACTCCGAATAGATAAATAGTAAGATTAATTAATGGACAGATGAACAGATAGATGGATACCTAGATGAATCGATGGATGGATGGATAGAAGCATGGATTGATAGATTAATGGATGGATGGATTGATGGATTGATGAATAGATGGATAGATGCAGCATGGATTGATAGATGGATGGAGAGATAGATGAATGGATAGATGGATGGATGGATGGATGAATGGATGGATAGAGAGATAGATGGATGGATGGATGGATGGATGGATGGATGGATGGATGGATGGATGGATGGATGGATGGATGGATGGATGGATGGACGGATGGATGGATGGATAGAGAGATAGATAGATAGATAGATAGTTGGATGGATGGATGGATCGATGGATGGATGGATGGATGAATGGATGGAGAGATAGATGGATGGATGAATGGGTGGAGAGATAGATGGATGGATGAATGGGTGGAGAGATAGATGGATGGATGGATGGATGGATGAATGGATGAATGGATGGATAGAGAGATAGATAGATGGATGGATGGATGGATAGATGGATGGATGGATGAATGGATTGATGGGTGGAAGGATGGATGGAGAGATAGATAGATGGATAGTTCGATGTATGAATGGATGGATGTATGGATGTATGGATGAATGGATGGAGAGATAGATGGATGGATGGAGAGATAGATGGATGGATGCATGGATGGATGAATGGATGGACATAGACATAGATGGATGGATGGATGGAGAGATAGATGGATGGATGGAGAGATAGATGGATGGATGCATGGATGGATGAATGGATGGACATAGAAATAGATGGATGGATGGATGGATGGATAGAGAGATAAATAGATAAATAGTTGGATGGATGGATATCCATCCATCCATCCATCCATCTATTCATATCATTAAATGACAAAACTGAAGAAACTTTTGAAAACGTTTTCATAAGGATGAATTAAAGAATAGATTTTGAATAGATTTTTTTAAATGTTTGTAATAGATTAATAAGAAACAAATTAAAATGAGCAAATTTAACATTAAAAAAAGATTTTAAAAGAACGAATTTAAAAGTTTTAAGTTACAAATAAAAAATTTAAAAGTTTTAAGTTAACAAATATTTAACAAAACAAAAACAAACAAAAAGACAAAAATAAAAACAAAAAGTAATTTAGAAATAACAAAAAAAACAAAAAAACAAAAAAAAAAACAAAAAGAACTTTAAAAGTAAGTTAACAAATAAAAAATAAGAAAATAAGAAAACAAAAACAAGAAATAACAAAAACAAACAAAACAAAAAAAACAAAAATAAGAAAACAAAAAGTATAAACAAAAAGTTCAAAGATGAAGAGAGCTCCAATCCACTATTTCAAAGATGAAGAGTCCTCCAATCTACTTGATGACAGAGCCAGTCCAGATGATAGAGAACATAGAAAAAGAGAGAGAAAAAATCTGTTAAAACTGCATCAATGAAGTAAAGAATTGGATGGATGGAGAGATAGCTCACCTTTTTCAACAGCACTGCTCCTACAGGGAAACAAAAAAGAGTAAATGAACTTGTAGTGACAAAGAATGGATGGATGGAGAGTGAAGAGAGACAGAGGAAGTGAAAAAGGACCACCAACCTACACACACACAGCACACACACGCGCACCCTACAGGATCAGAGCTCTCCCCCGCCACCTGGCGGCCTAGGATATTAAAAAAAAATTTTTTTTTAGGCCGCCAGGCGGCAGGGGAGGGATGATTTGTAGAGATTGTATGAGTGTGTGTATAGTATGCAGGCTAGATAGCCCAAAATAAAAATAAAAAAATAAAAAAAGAGGAAAGAAGGCTGGAAGGAAGACGGGAGAGAGTCCAATGACCAGGAGAGCAAACTCATCTTTTACATCCAGAGAACATCAAGCAGGAGCTGGAACAGTCAGAGTCATCAGAAAGGAGAACATCAAAGAACATCAGAGCTAGAACAGTCATAGAACATCTCTGAGGTAGAACAGTCATAGAACATCACTGAGGTAGAACAGTCAGAGAACATCACTGAGGTAGAACAGTCATAGAACATCACTGAGGTAGAACAGTCAGAGAACATCACTGAGCTAGAACAGTCATAGAACATCTCTGAGGTAGAACAGTCATAGAACATCACTGAGGTAAAACAGTCATAGAACATCACTGAGCTAGAACAGTCATAGAACATCACTGAGGTAGGAAAACATCAAAGCACATCAGTTAGAAAAGTAAGACCTGTAGAGACGAAAAAAAGGAATTAGACAATCAATAAAGAAATAAATGAAGAAATTTAAAAAAGAAAAGTTACAAAAATAAAGAAAAGAATGACAAAAAAGTGACAAAAAACGAGTAAAATCCAAGGATGAGATGATCCAACGACGAGAGAGACGATCCAACGACGACGACGACGACGACGATCCCACGGAGGTGCAGTGCACTGAAAATGGCTGACAACCCTATCTTTTTATAGTCTACAAAAATGAACTTTAAGAGATCACTCTCTCTTACAGAGTCTGACACACAAATCTGCGCGTGCTGAAAATGTTAATTCATACAATAATGGCGGGAACTTATAATTGACCAATCAGAATGCACGACTCAGACTCTTCCTACCAGCACTCAGTCACTAAACGCGTGACTCATATCCATCCAGCTTTAATTACTTTTCAATTTTCAGAAATAATCGTTTGTCTTAATTACCAATTAATGGAGAGATGCATACTATTATGGACATCACCAACAATAAACTTTTAATTCAATTAAAAAAATCAGCAATAAAATTTGACATTAAAAACATACCACAATAACCCATTGATAATATCATGACTATGATTTTCATTATAAATTAAATAATTGTCACTCCAGTCTATATTTGGTTTTATATTCAGACGAATGAATGAATGAATGGATACATTGATAGATGAATGAATGGATGTATGGATGTATTGATAGATAAATGGATGTACAATTACACACATCACAAAACAAACACAATACTAAGAAATCATACAAAGAATCAGCTGTTATTTTCTCAGAGAAACATTCGCCTGGTTATCTTTATAGGCCAGGCTAGTAAGAAAATAGTGATTATATCTTAATACTACTTGTTAATTTGTATTTATGACCTTCAAAGATCTCTACTTGACAGCAATAGTGAAAACATTTCTAATGAACAACCATCTTAATGCCTCACTATTGTAACCTTGACGACCAAGTCCCTAAATTCTCTATTTACATTTAGCACAGTAAGGAGCCATTAAACAATACAGTTTATCCAACAACCCATCTATCTATCTCTCTATCAATCCATCTATCCATCTATCCATCCATCCATCCATCCATCCATCCATCCGTCCGTCCGTCCGTCCGTCCATCCATCCATCCATCCATCAATCCGTCCATCCATCCATCCATCCATCAATCCATTGATCCATCTAGGTATCCATCTATCTATTCATCTGTCCATTAATTAATCTTACTATTTATCTATTCGGAGTTCCAAAGTATTAGGAGGTACACAGTCTTGTATATGAGCAATTCAAGTTTTGTTTTCTATTGCTTCTATTGTGTAGATTGAAAGAGTCAGTGAGACATCAGTTACTAACATCAAGTAATGTCTACTTGTATTGACTCTATCAACACTAATGTATTGATAGATCTATATTTACTAGCACTGCCATTTTTAAGTTTCACATCCCTCTCTATAGGGAGTATGTACAAGTTATTCTCATTGTCTCTGAACTGGAAGGACTCCATATTAAAACAACAGTTAGTGCTATTCAATCATGTAACAAGGAAGGACTCCTCAGGACTCTTTGGAAAAATCACTCACATGAACCACGAGTAAGAACTCGATGACCCCTGTAATTAGTACAATAATTAAACAGTTGACAATAGTTTGTTTATTTGCAAAGTTCTTTTTAGGCAATGAGACTAATACGTGAACTATGTCTACAATATGATATACACAATACTACTCTTTGGAGCAAACTCCTTGAGCAACTTATCAACATGAACATGGTATGTGAGAACTTAATCTATGTAGTTGATATTCTTCTCAATAGATTCCCTACTTGCGATATCTATTGAAGTCATTAGTACAGTTGCCTTTTATATGGAAGGTAAGATAAATTATTGAGACAATATTGAGTATTTCTTGTATTTATTGTAGATTCAGAATATTGTTCCTGTTTGGTATAAAACTTTGATCACTTCATTGAAAGAAGGTATTGATTTAATGTTGATTTTGTTTGATCAGTTTTGTCATTTATAATAATATGAATAGATAGATGGATGGATTGATGGATGGATTGATAAGCATCCATTCGTCCATCTATCTATCTGTCTATCCATCCATCCATCCATTCAACTATCTATCTATCTATCTCTCTATCCATCCATCCATCCATCTATCCATCCATCCATGCATCTGTCCATCCATCCATCCATCCATCTATTTCTCTATTCATCCATTCATCCATCCATCCATCCATCTATCTCTCCATCCATCCATCCATCCATCCATCTATCTATCCATCCATTCATCCATCCATCCATCCATGCATCCATACATCCATCCATTCATCCATCCAACAATCCATCTATCTATCTCTCTATCCATCCATTCATCCATCTATTCATCCATCCATCTATCTATCTCTCTATCCATCCATCCATCCATCCATCCATCTATCTCTCTATCCATCCATTCATCTATCCATCCATCCATATATCCATCTATCTATCTCTCCATCCATCCATCCACCCATCCATCAATCCATCTATCCATCCACCCATCCAACTATCTATCTATCCATCCATCCATCCATCCATCCATCCATCCATCCATCCATCCATCCATCCATCCATTCATCTATCCATCCATCTATCTATCTCTCTATCCATCCATATATCCATCCATCTATCTCTCCATCCATCCATTAATCCATCCATCCATCCATCCATCCATCCGTCCATCCATCCATCCATCCATCCATCCATCTATCTATCTCTCTATCTATCCATACATCCATCCATTCATCCATCCAACTATCTATCTATTTATCTCTCCATCCATCCATCCATCTATCCATCTATCATCAATCCATTAATCCATCCATCCATCCATCAATTCATCCATCCATCCATCCATCAATCCATCCATTAATCCATCCATCCATCTATCAATTCATGCTTCTATCCATCAATCCATTAATCCATCTAGGTATCCATTTATCTGTTCATCTGTCCATTAATTAATCTTACTATTTATCTATTCAGAGTTCCAAAGTATTAGGAGGTACACAGTCTTGTAGGCAACGAGACTAATATGTGAACTATGTCTACAATATGATATACACAATACTACTCTTTGGAGCAAACTCCTTGAGTAACTTATCAACATGAACATGGTATGTGAGAACTTAATCTATGTAGTTGATATTCTTCTCAATAGATTCCCTACTTGCGATATCTATTGAAGTCATTAGTACAGTTGCCCTTTATATGGAAGGTAAGATAAATTATTGAGACAATATTGAGTATTTCTTCTATTTATTGTAGATTCAGAATATTGTTCCTGTTTGGTATAAAACTTTGATCACTCCATTGAAAGAAGGTATTGATTTAATATTGATTTTGTTTGATCAGTTTTGTCATTTATAATAATATGAATAGATAGATGGATGGATGGATGGATGGATTGATATCCATCCATTCATCCATTCCGTCCATCTATCTATCTGTCTATTCGTCCATCCATCCATCCAACTATTTATTTATCTATCTCTCTATCCATCCATCCATCCATCCATTCTTCCGTCCATCTGTCCGTCCATCCATCCATCCATCCATCTATCTCTCTATCCATCCATCCATCCATCTATCTCTCTATCCATCCATCCATCCATCTATCTCTCTATCCATCCATCCATCCATCCATCTATCTCTCCATCCATCCATCCATCCATTCATCTATCTCTTCATCCATCCATCCATCCATCAATCCATCCATCCATCCAACTATCTATCTATTTATCTCTCCATCCATCCATCCATCCATCTATTAATCCATGCTGCATCTATACATCCATCCATCCATCCATCCAACTATCTATCTATCTTTCCATCCATCCATCCATCCATCCATTCATCCATCCATCCATCCATTCATCCATCCATTAATCCATCCATCCATTCATCCATCCATTCATCTATCTATCCATCCATCCATCTATCTATCTTTCCATCCATCCATCCATTCATCTATCCATCTATCTCTTCATCCATTCATCCATCCATCCATCCATTTATCCATCCATCCATCCATCTATCACTTTATCGATCCATTCATCCATCCATCCATCCATCCATTCATTCATCTATCTTTCCATCCATCCACCCATCCATCCATCCATCCATCTATCTTTCCATCCATTAATCCATCCAACTATCTATCTATCTATCTCTCCATCCATTCATCCATCCATCTATCCATCCATCCATCTATTAATCCATCCATTCACCCATCCATCAATCCATCAATCCATTCATCAATCCATCCATCAATCAATCCATTCATTCATCTATCAATCCATGCATCCATCCATCAATCCATTGATCCATCTAGGTATCCATCTATCTGTTCATCTGTCCATTAATTAATCTTACTATTTATCTATTCAGAGTTCCAAAGTATTAGGAGGTACACAGTCTTGTATATGAGAATTCAAGTTTTGTTTTCTATTGCTTCTATTGTGTTATTGTGTTCTATTGATATCCATCCATTCGTCCATCTATCTATCTGTCTATCCATCCATCCATCCATTCAACTATCTATCTATCCATCTCTCTATCCATCCATCCATCCATCTATCCATCCATCCGTCCATCCATCCATCCATCCATCCATCTATTTCTCTATCCATCCATTCATCCATCCATCCATCCATCCATCTATCTCTCCATCCATCCATCCATACATCCATCCATTCATCCATCCAACTATCTATCTCTCTATCCATCCATTCATCCATCTATCCATCCATCCATCTATCTATCTCTCTATCCATCCACCCATCCATCCATCCATCCATCCATCCATCTATCTCTCTATCCATCCATTCATCTATCCATCCATCCATATATCCATCCATCTATCTCTCCATCCATCAATCCATCCATCCATCCATCCAACAACAGTTGGTGCTTTTCAATCATGTAACAAGGAAGGACTCCTCAGGACTCTTTGGAAAAATCACTCACATAAACCACGAGTAAGAACTTAATCTGTAGTTGGTATTCTTTTCAATAGATTCCCTACTTGCGATATCTAGTGAAGTCATTAGTACAGTTGCCTTTGATATGGAAAGTAAGATAAATTATTGAGACAATATTGAGTATTTCTTTGTATTTGTTGTAGATTCAGAATATTGTTTCTGTTTGGTATAAAACTTTGATCACTCCATTGAAAGAAGGTATTGATTTAATATTGATTTTGTTTGATCAGTTTTGTCATTTAATGATATGAATAAATGATTTTGTTTGATTTCTCTTCAGTTTCGATACCACCTACTACTTTTCAAATCAACGAATGCTCAAAGTCATTGAAACTATTACAAATGTAAGACAGACTGATCTAGTCTGAGTTTGAATTTGACTCTCTCTTTTACTTTCTCTCTCTCTCTCTCTCTCTTTCTCTCTTTAAGATCTCCTTTATTTATGATCTAGATATAGTGGGATTAGGTAAAGCATTTCACAGTATTGGTATGTCAGTCCACTCTTTAGCATGTGCTCTGCTATTACCTGAAGAACAACTACAAAATTATATCAAGGTTAAATACATGTGGCCCTAATACAATATTTATTAGCTGAGTATAGCAGTCTGAATAAATATTATTATTAATATTTTTATTGTCTTAGGATGTAATTGGTCCTCTAAGTGAGAGTGAGATTGGTTCAATGTTAATAGAGCTACAAGGACTTACTGGTTCTGTAACATCTGTCCAATCACTACAACTGATATTGTTACAGGATGTGTAATAACAAACTCATAATATTGTATGCTGACTATTATACTCACTATGTTAATATTGATGATGTAAAGGTTCTGTATTTTTAGTCCACTCAGTTAATGTTGTAGTATCATTAGTACTGAACCAGCTGCTGGAGTTATGTCACCACTGCCTGAGTTTGAGTGATTCTTATTCTGTGCATTATGAACTTGATGGATAGTTAACATATTAGATATTATTGTTATAGAAATGTATGTTAAAACAATTAATGACAGCTCAGAAACTAATCGAGTTAGTTCACAAAATCTAATCTTGTAAGCTGGTATCAGTAACTAGTTGTTCTATGACAACTAATTCATTTGATGTTTTCATAATTAACAATATTGACTGTTTTATAATGAATAGATTTTAAAAAAAAGATATTTGGAATAGATTTAAAAAGAATAAATTTATATTTGGAATAGATTAAAAAAGAATATATTTTAGATATTTGGAATAGATTTTTAAAAAATAAATTTATATTTGGAATAGATTAAAAAAGAATATATTTAAAAAGAATATATTTAAATGAGTAAATATAATAAATAATAATTTTAAAAGAACGAATTTAAAAGTGGGAATTGGTAATGTTAAGAATTTAGAATAGATTAATTTTTAAAAAATTTAAATGACCAAATAAGAACGAATTTAAAGAAAATTTAAATGAGCAAATAAGAAGGAATTTAAAAGTGGGAATTGGTAATGTTAAGAATTCCTTTTAAAAGAACGAATTAAAGAATAGATTTTAAAGATATTATTTAGAATAGATTAATTTTTTAAAAATTTAAATGAGCAAATTAAGAAAAGATTTTAAAAGAAAGAATTTAAAAGTTTTTAAAGATATTATTTAGAATAGATTAATTTTTAAAAAAGTTTTAAATAAGCAAATTTAATATTAAGAAAAGATTTTAAAAGAAAGAATTTAAAAGTTTTAAGTTACAAATAAGAAACAACAAAACAAAAACAAACAAGAAAACAAATACAAAAACAAAAAGAAATTTAACAAAAATAACAAAAAAACAAACAAGAAAACAAAAAGTATAAACAAAAAGTTCAAAGATGAAGAGTCCTCCAATCCACTTGATGACAGAGCCAGTCCAGATGATAGAGAACATAGAAAAAGAGAGAGAAAAAATCTGTTAAAACTGCATCAATGAAGTAAAGAATTGGATGGATGGAGAGATAGCTCACCTTTTTCAACAGCACTGCTCCTACAGGGAAACAAAAAAGAGTAAATGAACTTGTAGTGACAAAGAATGGATGGATGGAGAGTGAAGAGAGACAGAGGAAGTGAAAAAGGACCACCAACCTACACACACACAGCACACACACGCGCACCCTACAGGATCAGAGCTCTCCCCCGCCACCTGGCGGCCTAGGATATTAAAAAAAAATTTTTTTTTAGGCCGCCAGGCGGCAGGGGAGAGATGATTTGTAGAGATTGTATGAGTGTGTGTATAGTGTATAGGCTAGATAGCCCAAAATAAAAATAAAAATAAAAAATAAAAGAAGAGGAAAGAAGGCTGGAAGGAAGACGGGAGAGAGTCCAATGACCAGGAGAGCAAACTCATCTTTTACATCCAGAGAACATCAAGCAGGAGCTGGAACAGTCAGAGTCATCAGAAAGGAGAACATCAAAGAACATCAGAGCTAGAACAGTCATAGAACATCTCTGAGGTAGAACAGTCATAGAACATCACTGAGGTAGAACAGTCATAGAACATCACTGAGGTAGAACAGTCATAGAACATCACTGAGGTAGGAAAACATCAAAGCACATCAGTTAGAAAAGTAAGACCTGTAGAAACGAAAAAAAGGAATTAGACAATCAATAAAGAAATAAATGAAGAAATTTAAAAAAGAAAAGTTACAAAAATAAAGAAAAGAATGACAAAAAAGGTGACAAAAAACGAGTGAAATCCAAGGATGAGACGATCCAACGACGAGAGAGACGATCCCACGGAGGTGCAGTGCACTGAAAATGGCTGACAACCCTATCTTTTTATAGTCTACAAACATGGACTTTAAGAGATCACTCTCTCTTACAGAGTCTGACACACAAATCTGCGCGTGCTGAAAATGGTAATTCATACAATAATGGCGGGAACTTATAATTGACCAATCAGAATGCACGACTCAGACTCCTCCTACCAGCACTCAGTCATTAAACGCGTGACTCATATCCATCCAGCTTTAATTACTTTTCAATTTTCAGAAATAATCGTTTGTCTTAATTACCAATTAATGGAGAGATGCATACTATTATGGACATCACCAACAATAAACTTTTAAGTCAATTAAAAAAATCAGCAATAAAATTTGACATTAAAAACATACCACAATAACCCATTGATAATATCATGACTATGATTTTTATTATAAATTAAATAATTGTCACTCCAGTCTATATTTGGTTCTATATTCAGATGAATGAATGAATGAATGGATACATTGATAGATGAATGAATGTATGTATGGGTGTATTGATAGATAAATGGATGGACAATTACACACATCACAAAACAAACACAATGCTAAGAAATCATACAAAGAATCAGCTGTTATTTTCTCAGAGAAACATTCGCCTGGTTATCTTTACAGGCCAGGCTAGTAAGAAAATAATGATTATATCTTAATACTACTTGTTAATTTGTATTTATGACCTTCAATAATCTCTACTTGACAGCAACAGTGAAAACATCTCTAATGAACAACCATCTTAATGCCTCACTATTGTAACCTTGACGACCAAGTCCCTAAATTCTCTATTTACATTTAGCACAGTAAGGAGCCATTAAACAATACAGTTTATCCAACAACCCATCTATCTATCTCTCTATCCATCCATCCATCCATCTGTCCGTCCATCCATCCATCCGTCCGTCCATCCATCCATCCATCCGTCCATCCATCCATCAATCTATCAATCCATCCATCCATCCATCCATCCATCCATCAATCCATTGATCCATCTAGGTATCCATTTATCTGTTCATCTGTCCATTAATTAATCTTACTATTTATCTATTCAGAGTTCTCAAGTATTAGGAGGTACACAGTCTTGTATATGAGAATTCAAGTTTTGTTTTCTATTGCTTCTATTGTGTTGATTGAATAAGTCAGTGAGACATCAGTTACTAACATCAAGTAATGTCTACTTGTATTGACTCTATTAACACTAATGTATTGATAGATCTGTATTTACTAGCACTGCCATTTTCAAGTTTCATGTCCCTCTCTATAGGGAGTATATACAAGTTATTCTCTTTGTCTCTGAACTGGAAGGACTCCATATTAAAACAACAGTTAGTGCTATTCAATCATGTAACAAGGAAGGACTCCTCAGGACTCTTTAGAAAAATCACTCACATGAACCACGAGTAAGAACTTGATGACCCCTGTAATTAGTACAATAATTAAACAGTTGACAATAGTTTGTTTATTTGCAAAGTTCTTTTTAGGCAACGAGACTAATATGTGAACTATGTCTACAATATGATATACACAATACTACTCTTTGGAGCAAACTCCTTGAGTAACTTATCAACATGAACATGGTATGTGAGAACTTAATCTATGTAGTTGATATTCTTCTCAATAGATTCCCTACTTGCGATATCTATTGAAGTCATTAGTACAGTTGCCTTTGATATGGAAGGTAAGATAAATTATTGAGACAATATTGAGTATCTCTTGTATTTATTGTAGATTCAGGATATTGTTCCTGTTTGGTATAAAACTTTGATCACTCCATTGAAAGAAGGTATTGATTTAATATTGATTTTGTTTGATCAGGTTTGTCATTTAATGATATAAATAGATGGATGGATGGATGAATGGATGGATTGATATCCATCCATTCGTCCATCTATCTATCTGTCTATCCATCCATCCATCCATTCAACTATCTATCTATCCATCCATCTATCCATCCATCCATCCGTCCATCCATCCATCCATCCATCCATCTATTTCTCTATCCATCCATTCATCCATCCATCCATCCATCCATCTATCTCTCCATCCATCCATCCATACATCCATCCATTCATCCATCCAACTATCTATCTCTCTATCCATCCATTCATCCATCTATCCATCCATCCATCTATCTATCTCTCTATCCATCCACCCATCCATCCATCCATCCATCCATCCATCTATCTCTCTATCCATCCATTCATCTATCCATCCATCCATATATCCATCCATCTATCTCTCCATCCATCAATCCATCCATCCATCCATCCAACTGTCTATCTATCCATCCATCCATCCATCCATCCATCCAACTATCTATCCATCCATCCATCCATCCATCCATCCATTCATCAATCCATCCATCCATCCATACATCCATCCAACTATCTATCTATTCATCCATCCATCCATCCATTCATCCATCCATCCATCCATCCATCCATCAATCTATCTCTCTATCCATTCATTCATCCATCCATCCATCCATCCATCTATTCATTTATCTCTCCATCCATCCATCCATCCACCTCTCCATTCATTCATTCATCCATACATCCATACATCCATCTATTCATCCATCCAACTATCTATCTTTTTATCTCTCCATCCATCCATCCATCTATCCATCTATCATCAATCCATCCATCCATCCATCCTTATATCCATCCATCTATCTCTTTATCCATCCATCCATCCATTCATCAATCCATCCATCCATCCATACATCCATCCAACTATCTATCTATCCATCCATCCATCCATCCATTCATCCATCCATCCATCCATCCATCCATCCATCCATCCATCAATCTATCTCTCTATCCATTCATTCATCCATCCATCCATCTATTCATTTATCTCTCCATCCATCCATCCATCCACCTCTCCATTCATTCATTCATCCATACATCCATACATCCATCTATTCATCCATCCAACTATCTATCTTTTTATCTCTCCATCCATCCATCCGTCTATCCATCTATCATCAATCCATCCATCCATCCATCCATCCATCAATTCATCCATCAATCCATCAATCCATCCATTAATCCATCCATCCATCTATCAATCCATGCTTCTATCCATCAATCCATTGATCCATCTAGGTATCCATCTATCTGTTCATCTGTCCATTAATTAATCTTACTATTTATCTATTCAGAGTTCCAAAGTATTAGGAGGTACACAGTCTTGTATTTTGTTTTCTATTGCTTCTATTGTGTTGATTGAAAGAGTCAGTGAGACATCAGTTACTAACATCAAGTAATGTCTACTTGTATTGACTCTATTAACACTAATGTATTGATAGATCTATATTTACTAGCACTGCCATTTTTAAGTTTCACATCCCTCTCTATAGGGAGTATGTACAAGTTATTCTCTTTGTCTCTGAACTGGAAGGACTCCATATTAAAACAACAGTTGGTGCTTTTCAATCATTAACAAGGAAGGACTCCTCAGGACTCTTTGGAAAAATCACTCACATGAACCATGAGTAAGAACTTAATCTGTAGTTGGTATTCTTTTCAATAGATTCCCTACTTGCGATATCTAGTGAAGTCATTAGTACAGTTGCCTTTGATATGGAAAGTAAGATAAATTATTGAGACAATATTGAGTATTTCTTTGTATTTGTTGTAGATTCAGAATATTGTTTTTGTTTGGTATAAAACTTTGATCACTCCATTGAAAGAAGGTATTGATTTAATATTGATTTTGTTTGATCAGTTTTGTCATTTAATGATATGAATAAATGATTTTGTTTGATTTCTCTTCAGTTTCGATACCACCTACTACTTTTCAAATCAACGAATGCTCAAAGTCATTGAAACTATTACAAATGTAAGACAGACTGATCTAGTCTGAGTTTGAATTTGACTCTCTCTTTTACTTTCTCTCTCTCTCTCTCTCTCTCTCTCTCTCTCTCTCTCTCTCACTCTCTCTCTCTCTTTCTCTCTTTAAGATCTCCTTTATTTATGATCTAGATATAGTGGGATTAGGTAAAGCATTTCACAGTATTGGTATGCCAGTACACTCTTTAGCATGTGCTCTGCTATTACCTGAAGAACAACTACAAAATTATATCAAGGTTAAATACATGTGGCCCTAATAAAATATTTGTTAGCTGAGTATAGCAGTCTGAATAAATATTATTATTAATATTTTTATTGTCTTAGGATGTAATTGGCCCTCTAAGTGAGAGTGAGATTGGTTCAATGTTAATAGAGCTACAAGGACTTACTGGTTCTGTAACATCTGTCCAATCACTACAACTGATATTGTTACAGGATGTGTAATAACAAACTCATAATATTGTATGCTGACTATTATACTCACTGTGTTAATATTGATGATGTAAAGGTTCTGTATTTTTAGTCCACTCAGTTAATGTTGTAGTATCATTAGTACTGAACCAGCTGCTAGAGTTATGTCACCACTGCCTGAGTTTGAGTGATTCTTATTCTGTGCATCTTGAACTTGATGGATAGTTAACATATTAGATATTATTGTTATAGAAATGTATGTTAAAACAATTAATGACAGCTCAGAAACTAATCGAGTCAGTTCACAAAATCTAATCTTGTAAGCTGGTATCAGTAACTAGTTGTTCTATGACAACTAATTCTATTGATGTTTTCATAATTAACAATATTGACTGTTTTATAATGAATAGATTTTAAAAAAAAAGATATTTGGAATAGATTTAAAAAGAATAAATTTATATTTGGAATAGCCTGGTTATCTTTACAGGCCAGGCTAGTAAGAAAATAATGATTATATCTTAATACTACTTGTTAATTTGTATTTATGACCTTCAATAATCTCTACTTGACAGCAACAGTGACAAGATCTCTAATGAACAACCATCTTAATGCCTCACTATTGTAACCTTGACGACCAAGTCCCTAAATTCTCTATTTACATTTAGCACAGTAAGGAGCCATTAAACAATACAGTTTATCCAACAACCCATCTATCTATCTCTCTATCCATCCATCCATCCATCTGTCCGTCCATCCATCCATCCGTCCGTCCATCCATCCATCCATCCATCCATCCATCAATCTATCAATCCATCCATCCATCCATCCATCCATCAATCCATCCATCCATCCATCCATCCATCAATCCATTGATCCATCTAGGTATCCATTTATCTGTTCATCTGTCCATTAATTAATCTTACTATTTATCTATTCAGAGTTCCAAAGTATTAGGAGGTACACAGTCTTGTATATGAGCAATTCAAGTTTTGTTTTCTATTGCTTCTATTGAGTAGATTGAAAGAGTCAGTGAGACATCAGTTACTAACATCAAGTAATGTCTACTTGTATTGACTCTATTAACACTAATGTATTGATAGATCTGTATTTACTAGCACTGCCATTTTTAAGTTTCATGTCCCTCTCTACAGGGAGTATATACAAGTTATTCTCTTTGTCTCTGAACTGGAAGGACTCCATATTAAAACAACAGTTAGTGCTATTCAATCATGTAACAAGGAAGGACTCCTCAGGACTCTTTGGAAAAATCACTCACATGAACCACGAGTAAGAACTTGATGACCCCCTGTAATTATTACAATAATTAAACAGTTGACAATAGTTTGTTTATTCTGTGCATCTTGAACTTGATGGATAGTTAACATATTAGATATTATTGTTATAGAAATGTATGTTAAAACAATTAATGACAGCTCAGAAACTAATCGAGTCAGTTCACAAAATCTAATCTTGTAAGCTGGTATCAGTAACTAGTTGTTCTATGACAACTAATTCTATTGATGTTTTCATAATTAACAATATTGACTGTTTTATAATGAATAGATTTTAAAAAAAAAGATATTTGGAATAGATTTAAAAAGAATAAATTTATATTTGGAATAGATTTAAAAAGAATATATTTTAGATGTTTGGAATAGATTTTTAAAAAATAAATTTATATTTGGAATAGATTAAAAAAGAATATATTTAAAAAGAATATATTTAAATGAGTAAATATAATAAATAATAATTTTAAAAGAAGGAATTTAAAAGTGGGAATTGGTAATGTTAAGAATTCGTTTTAAAAGAAGGAATTAAAGAATAGATTTTAAAGATATTATTTAGAATAGATTAATTTTTTAAAAATTTAAATGAGCAAATAAGAACGAATTTAAAAAAAATTTAAATGAGCAAATAATAAGGAATTTAAAAGTGGGAATTGGTAATGTTAAGAATTCCTTTTAAAAGAACGAATTAAAGAATAGATTTTAAAGATATTATTTAGAATAGATTAATTTTTAAAAAATTTAAATGAGCAAATTAAGAAAAGATTTTAAAAGAAAGAATTTAAAAGATTTTAAAGATATTATTTAGAATAGATTAATTTTTAAAAAAATTTTAAATGAGCAAATTTAATATTAAGAAAAGATTTTAAAAGAAAGAATTTAAAAGTTTTTAGTTACAAATAAGAAACAACAAAACAAAAACAAACAACAAAACAAATACAAAAACAAAAAGAAATTTAACAAAAATAACAAAAAAACAAACAAGAAAACAAAAAGTATAAACAAAAAGTTCAAAGATGAAGAGTCCTCCAATCTACTTGATGACAGAGCCAGTCCAGATGATAGAGAACATAGAAAAAGAGAGAGAAAAAATCTGTTAAAACTGCATCAATGAAGTAAAGAATTGGATGGATGGAGAGATAGCTCACCTTTTTCAACAGCACTGCTCCTACAGGGAAATGAGTGTGTGTATAGTGTATAGGCTAGATAGCCCAAAATAAAAATAAAAATAAAAATAAAAGAAGAGGAAAGAAGGCTGGAAGGAAGACAGGAGAGAGTCCAATGACCAGGAGACCAAACTCATCTTTTACATCCAGAGAACATCAAGCAGGAGCTGGAACAGTCAGAGTCATCAAAAAGGAGAACATCAAGCAGGAGCTGGAACAGTCAGAGTCATCAGAAAGGAGAACATCAAAGAACATCAGAGCTAGAACAGTCATAGAACATCACTGAGGTAGAACAGTCATAGAACATCAATATAATAAATAATAATTTTAAAAGAAGGAATTTAAAAGTGGGAATTGGTAATGTTGAGAATTCGTTTTAAAAGAAGGAATTAAAGAATAGATTTTAAAGATATTATTTAGAATAGATTAATTTTAAAAAAATTTAAATGAGCAAATAAGAACGAATTTTAAAAAATTTAAATGAACAAATAAGAACTAATTTAAAAGTGGGAATTGGTAATGTTAAGAATTCGTTTTAAAAGAACGAATTAAAGAATAGATTTTAAAGATATTATTTAGAATAGATTAATTTTTAAAAAATTTAAATGAGCAAATTAAGAAAAGATTTTAAAAGAAAGAATTTAAAAGATTTTAAAGATATTATTTAGAATAGATTAATTTTTAAAAAAATTTTAAATGAGCAAATTTAATATTAAGAAAAGATTTTAAAAGAAAGAATTTAAAAGTTTTTAGTTACAAATAAGAAACAACAAAACAAAAACAAACAAGAAAACAAATACAAAAACAAAAAGAAATTTAACAAAAATAACAAAAAAACAAACAAGAAAACAAAAAGTATAAACAAAAAGTTCAAAGATGAAGAGAGCTCCAATCCACTATTTCAAAGATGAAGAGTCCTCCAATCTACTTGATGACAGAGCCAGTCCAGATGATAGAGAACATAGAAAAAGAGAGAGAAAAAATCTGTTAAAACTGCATCAATGAAGTAAAGAATTGGATGGATGGAGAGATAGCTCACCTTTTTCAACAGCACTGCTCCTACAGGGAAACAAAAAAGAGTAAATGAACTTGTAGTGACAAAGAATGGATGGATGGAGAGTGAAGAGAGACAGAGGAAGTGAAAAAGGACCACCAACCTACACACACACAGCACACACACGCGCACCCTACAGGATCAGAGCTCTCCCCCGCCACCTGGCGGCCTAGGATATTAAAAAAAAATTTTTTTTTAGGCCGCCAGGCGGCAGGGGAGAGACGATTTGTAGAGATTGTATGAGTGTGTGTATAGTGTATAGGCTAGATAGCCCAAAATAAAAATAAAAATAAAAATAAAAGAAGAGGAAAGAAGGCTGGAAGGAAGACGGGAGAGAGTCCAATGACCAGGAGAGCAAACTCATCTTTTACATCCAGAGAACATCAAGCAGGAGCTGGAACAGTCAGAGTCATCAGAAAGGAGAACATCAAAGAACATTAGAGCTAGAACAGTCATAGAACATCACTGAGGTAGAGTCCCTAAATTCTCTATTTACATTTAGCACAGTAAGGAGCCATTAAACAATACAGTTTATCCAACAACCCATCTATCTATCTCTCTATCCATCCATCCATCCATCTGTCCGTCCATCCATCCATCCGTCCGTCCATCCATCCATCCATCCATCCGTCCATCCATCCATCAATCTATCAATCCATCCATCCATCCATCCATCCATCAATCCATCCATCCATCCATCCATCCATCAATCCATTGATCCATCTAGGTATCCATTTATCTGTTCATCTGTCCATTAATTAATCTTACTATTTATCTATTCAGAGTTCCAAAGTATTAGGAGGTACACAGTCTTGTATATGAGCAATTCAAGTTTTGTTTTCTATTGCTTCTATTGAGTAGATTGAAAGAGTCAGTGAGACATCAGTTACTAACATCAAGTAATGTCTACTTGTATTGACTCTATTAACACTAATGTATTGATAGATCTGTATTTACTAGCACTGCCATTTTTAAGTTTCATGTCCCTCTCTACAGGGAGTATATACAAGTTATTCTCTTTGTCTCTGAACTGGAAGGACTCCATATTAAAACAACAGTTAGTGCTATTCAATCATGTAACAAGGAAGGACTCCTCAGGACTCTTTGGAAAAATCACTCACATGAACCACGAGTAAGAACTTGATGACCCCTGTAATTATTACAATAATTAAACAGTTGACAATAGTTTGTTTATTTACAAAGTTCTTTTTAGGCAACGAGACTAATATGTGAACTATGTCTACAATATGATATACACAATACTACTCTTTGGAGCAAACTCCTTGAGCAACTTATCAACATGAACATGGTATGTGAGAACTTAATCTATGTAGTTGATATTCTTCTCAATAGATTCCCTACTTGAGATATCTATTGAAGTCATTAGTACAGTTGGCTTTGATATGGAAGGTAAGATAAATTATTGAGACAATATTGAGTATCTCTTGTATTTATTGTA
>OY848918.1:11063591-11133095 GCA_963693285.1 Xestospongia muta
CTCTATCCATCCATCCATCCATCTATTAATCCATCCATTCATCCATCTATCAATCCATTCATCAATCCATCCACCCATCTATCAATCCATGCTGCATCTATACATCCATCCATCCATCCAACTATCTATCTATCTTTCCATTCATCCATCCATCCATCCATTCATCCATCCATCTATCCATTAATCCATCCATCCATTCATCCATCCATTCATCTATCCATCCATCCATCCATCTATCTCTCCATCGATTCATCCATCCATCCATCCATCCAACTATCTATCTATCTTTCCATCCATCCATTCATCCATCCATCCATTCATCCATCCATCCATTAATCCATCCATCCATCCATCCATTCATCTATCCATCCATCCATCCATCTATCTCTCCATCCATCCATCCATCCATCCATCTATCTCTTCATCCATTCATCCATCCATCCATCAATCCGTCCATCCATCCAACTATCTATCTCTCCATCCATCCATCCATCCATCCATCTATCTCTTCATCCATTCATCCATCCATCCATCACTCCATTGAAAGAAGATATTGATTTAATATTGATTTTGTTTGATCAGTTTTGTCATTTAATGATATGAATAGATGGATGGATGGATTGATATCCATCCATTCGTCCATCTATCTATCTGTCTATTCGTCCATCCATCCATCCAACTATTTATTTATCTATCTCTCTATTCATCCATCCATCCATCCATTCTTCTGTCCATCTGTCCGTCTGTCCATCCATCCATCCATCTATCCATCCATCCATCCATCCATCCATCTATCTCTCCATCGATTCATCCATCCATCCATCGATCCAACTATCTATCTATCTTTCCATCCATCCATTCATCCATCCATGCATTCATCCATCCATCCATTAATCCATCCATCCATCCATCCATTCATCTATCCATCCATCCATCCATCCATCCATCCATCTATCTCTTCATCCATTCATCCATCCATCCATCAATCCATCCATCCATCCAACTATCTATCTATCTATCACTTTATCCATCCATTCATCCATCCATCCATTCATCTATCTCTCCATCCATCCACCCATCCATTCATCCATCCATCTATCTCTCCCTCCATTAATCCATCCAACTATCTATCTATTTATCTCTCCATCCATCCATCCATCCATCTATTAATCCATCCATTCATCCATCCATCAATCCATTCATCAATCCATCCACCCGTCTATCAATCCATGCTGCATCTATACATCCATCCATCCATCCATCCAACTATCTATCTATCTTTCCATCCATCCATCCATCCATCTATTTATCCATCCATCCATCCATTAATCCATCCATCCATTCATCCATCCATTCATCTATCCATCCATCCATCCATCTATCTCTTCATCCATCCATCCATCTATCTCTTCATCCATTCATCCATCCATCCATCCAACTATCTATCTATCTATCACTTTATCCATCCATTCATCTATCTCTCCATCCATTAATCCATCCAACTATCTATCTATCTATCTCTCCATCCATTCATCCATCCATCCATCCATCCATCTATTAATCCATCCATCCATTAATCCATCAATCCATTCATCAATCCATCCATCCATCCATCGATTCATCTAGGTATCCATCTATCTGTTCATCTGTCCATTAATTAATCTTACTATTTATCTATTCAGTGTTCCAAAGTATTAGGAGGTACACAGTCTTGTATATGAGGAATTCAAGTTTTGTTTTCTATTGCTTCTATTGTGTAGATTGAAAGAGTCAGTGAAACATCAGTTACTAACATCAAGTAATGTCTACTTGTATTGACTCTATTACACTAATGTATTGATAGATCTGTATTTTATTAGCACTGCCATTTTCAAGTTTCACGTCCCTCTCTATAGGGAGTATGCACAAGTTATTCTCTTTGTCTCTGAACTGGAAGGACTCCATATTAAAACAACAGTTGGTGCTTTTCAATCATGTAACAAGGAAGGACTCCTCAGGACTCTTTGGAAAAATCACTCACATGAACCACGAGTAAGAACTTAATCTGTAGTTGGTATTCTTCTCAATAGATTCCCTACTTGCGATATCTATTGAAGTCATTAGTACAGTTGCCTTTGATATGGAAGGTAAGATAAATTATTGAGACAATATTGAGTATTTCTTGTATTTATTGTAGATTCAGAATATTGTTCCTGTTTGGTATAAAACTTTGATCACTCCATTGAAAGAAGGTATTGATTTAATATTGATTTTGTTTGATCAGTTTTGTCATTTAAGGATATGAATAAATGATTTTGTTTGATTTCTCTTCAGTTTCGATACCACCTACTACTTTTCAAATCAACGAATGCTCAAAGTCATTGAAACTATTACAAATGTAAGACAGACTGATCTAGTCTGAGTTTGAATTTGACTCTCTCTCTCTCTCTCTCTCTCTCTCTCTCTCTCTCTCTCTCTTTAAGATCTCCATTTATTTATGATCTAGATATAGTGGGATTAGGTAAAGCATTTCACAGTATTGGTATGCCAGTACACTCTTTAGCATGTGCTCTGCTATTACCTGAAGAACAACTACAAAATTATATCAAGGTTAAATACATGTGGCCCTAATAAAATATTTGTTAGCTGAGTATAGCAGTCTGAATAAATATTATTATTAATATTTTTATTGTCTTAGGATGTAATTGGCCCTCTAAGTGAGAGTGAGATTGGTTCAATGTTAATAGAGCTACAAGGACTTACTGGTTCTGTAACATCTGTCCAATCACTACAACTGATATTGTTACAGGATGTGTAATAACAAACTCATAATATTGTATGGTGACTATTATACTCACTATGTTAATATTGATGATGTAAAGGTTCTGTATTTTTAGTCCACTCAGTTAATGTTGTAGTATCATTAGTACTGAACCAGCTGCTAGAGTTATGTCACCACTGCCTGAGTTTGAGTGATTCTAATTCTGTGCATCTTGAACTTGATGGATAGTTAACATATTAGATATTATTGTTATAGAAATGTATGTTAAAACAATTAATGACAGCTCAGAAACTAATCGAGTTAGTTCACAAAATCTAATCTTGTAAGCTGGTATCAGTAACTAGTTGTTCTATGACAACTAATTCATTTGATGTTTTCATAATTAACAATATTGACTGTTTTATAATGAATAGATTTTAAAAAAAAGATATTTGGAATAGATTTAAAAAGAATAAATTTATATTTGGAATAGATTAAAAAAGAATATATTTTAGATATTTGGAATAGATTTTTAAAAAATAAATTTATATTTGGAATAGATTAAAAAAGAATATATTTAAAAAGAATATATTTAAATGAGTAAATATAATAAATAATAATTTTAAAAGAACGAATTTAAAAGTGGGAATTGGTAATGTTAAGAATTTAGAATAGATTAATTTTTAAAAAATTTAAATGACCAAATAAGAACGAATTTAAAGAAAATTTAAATGAGCAAATAAGAAGGAATTTAAAAGTGGGAATTGGTAATGTTAAGAATTCCTTTTAAAAGAACGAATTAAAGAATAGATTTTAAAGATATTATTTAGAATAGATTAATTTTTTAAAAATTTAAATGAGCAAATTAAGAAAAGATTTTAAAAGAAAGAATTTAAAAGTTTTTAAAGATATTATTTAGAATAGATTAATTTTTAAAAAAGTTTTAAATAAGCAAATTTAATATTAAGAAAAGATTTTAAAAGAAAGAATTTAAAAGTTTTAAGTTACAAATAAGAAACAACAAAACAAAAACAAACAAGAAAACAAATACAAAAACAAAAAGAAATTTAACAAAAATAACAAAAAAACAAACAAGAAAACAAAAAGTATAAACAAAAAGTTCAAAGATGAAGAGTCCTCCAATCCACTTGATGACAGAGCCAGTCCAGATGATAGAGAACATAGAAAAAGAGAGAGAAAAAATCTGTTAAAACTGCATCAATGAAGTAAAGAATTGGATGGATGGAGAGATAGCTCACCTTTTTCAACAGCACTGCTCCTACAGGGAAACAAAAAAGAGTAAATGAACTTGTAGTGACAAAGAATGGATGGATGGAGAGTGAAGAGAGACAGAGGAAGTGAAAAAGGACCACCAACCTACACACACACAGCACACACACGCGCACCCTACAGGATCAGAGCTCTCCCCCGCCACCTGGCGGCCTAGGATATTAAAAAAAAATTTTTTTTTAGGCCGCCAGGCGGCAGGGGAGAGATGATTTGTAGAGATTGTATGAGTGTGTGTATAGTGTATAGGCTAGATAGCCCAAAATAAAAATAAAAATAAAAAATAAAAGAAGAGGAAAGAAGGCTGGAAGGAAGACGGGAGAGAGTCCAATGACCAGGAGAGCAAACTCATCTTTTACATCCAGAGAACATCAAGCAGGAGCTGGAACAGTCAGAGTCATCAGAAAGGAGAACATCAAAGAACATCAGAGCTAGAACAGTCATAGAACATCTCTGAGGTAGAACAGTCATAGAACATCACTGAGGTAGAACAGTCAGAGAACATCACTGAGGTAGAACAGTCATAGAACATCACTGAGGTAGGAAAACATCAAAGCACATTAGTTAGAAAAGTAAGACCTGTAGAAACGAAAAAAAGGAATTAGACAATCAATAAAGAAATAAATGAAGAAATTTAAAAAAGAAAAAGTTACAAAAATAAAGAAAAGAATGACAAAAAAGGTGACAAAAAACGAGTGAAATCCAAGGATGAGATGATCCAACGACGAGAGAGACGATCCAACGACGACGATCCCACGGAGGTGCAGTGCACTGAAAATGGCTGACAACCCTATCTTTTTATAGTCTACAAAAATGAACTTTAAGAGATCACTCTCTCTTACAGAGTCTGACACACAAATCTGCGCGTGCTGAAAATGTTAATTCATACAATAATGGCGGGAACTTATAATTGACCAATCAGAATGCACGACTCAGACTCCTCCTACCAGCACTCAGTCATTAAACGCGTGACTCATATCCATCCAGCTTTAATTACTTTTCAATTTTCAGAAATAATCGTTTGTCTTAATTACCAATTAATGGAGAGATGCATACTATTATGGACATCACCAACAATAAACTTTTAATTCAATTAAAAAAATTAGCAATAAAATTTGACATTAAAAACATACCACAATAACCCATTGATAATATCATGACTATGATTTTTATTATAAATTAAATAATTGTCACTCCAGTCTATATTTGGTTCTATATTCAGACGAATGAATGAATGAATGGATACATTGATAGATGAATGAATGGATACATTGATAGATGAATGAATGGATACATTGATAGATGAATAAATGTATGCATGGATGTATTGATAGATAAATGGATGGACAATTACACACATCACAAAACAAACACAATACTAAGAAATCATACAAAGAATCAGCTGTTATTTTCTCAGAGAAACATTCGCCTGGTTATCTTTACAGGCCAGGCTAGTAAGAAAATAATGATTATATCTTAATACTACTTGTTAATTTGTATTTATGACCTTCAATAATCTCTACTTGACAGCAACAGTGAAAACATCTCTAATGAACAACCATCTTAATGCCTCACTATTGTAACCTTGACGACCAAGTCCCTAAATTCTCTATTTACATTTAGCACAGTAAGGAGCTATTAAACAATACAGTTTATCCAACAACCCATCTATCTATCTCTCTATCCATCCATCCATCCATCCATCCATCCATCTGTCCGTCCATCCATCCATCCGTCCGTCCGTCCATCCATCCATCCATCCATCCATCCATCCATCAATCTATCAATCCATCCATCCATCCATCCATCCATCCATCCATCCATCCATTGATCCATCCATCCATCCGTCCGTCCATCCGTCCATCCATCCGTCCGTCCATCCATCTGTCCGTCCGTCCGTCCATCCATCCATCCGTCCATCCATCCATCAATCTATCAATCCATCCATCCATCCATCAATCCATTGATCCATCTAGGTATCCATTTATCTGTTCATCTGTCCATTAATTAATCTTACTATTTATCTATTCAGAGTTCCAAAGTATTAGGAGGTACACAGTCTTGTATATGAGCAATTCAAGTTTTGTTTTCTATTGCTTCTATTGAGTAGATTAAAAGAGTCAGTGAGACATCAGTTACTAACATCAAGTAATGTCTACTTGTATTGACTCTATTAACACTAATGTATTGATAGATCTGTATTTACTAGCACTGCCATTTTTAAGTTTCACATCCCTCTCTATAGGGAGTATATACAAGTTATTCTCTTTGTCTCTGAGCTGGAAGGACTCCATACTAAAACAACAGTTAGTGCTATTCAATCATGTAACAAGGAAGGACTCCTCAGGACTCTTTAGAAAAATCACTCACATGAACCACGAGTAAGAACTTGATGACCCCTGTAATTAGTACAATAATTAAACAGTTGACAATAGTTTGTTTATTTACAAAGTTCTTTTTAGGCAATGAGACTAATATGTGAACTATGTCTACAATATGATATACACAATACTACTCTTTGGAGCAAACTCCTTGAGCAACTTATCAACATGAACATGGTATGTGAGAACTTAATCTATGTAGTTGATATTCTTCTCAATAGATTCCCTACTTGCGATATCTATTGAAGTCATTAGTACAGTTGCCCTTTATATGGAAGGTAAGATAAATTATTGAGACAATATTGAGTATCTCTTGTATTTATTGTAGATTCCGGATATTGTTCCTGTTTGGTATAAAACTTTGATCACTCCATTGAAAGAAGGTATTGATTTAATATTGATTTTGTTTGATCAGGTTTGTCATTTAATGATATGAATAGATGGATGGATGGATGAATGGATGGATTGATATCCATCCATTCGTCCATCTATCTATCTGTCTATCCATCCATCCATCCATTCAACTATCTATCTATCCATCTCTCTATCCATCCATCCATCCGTCCATCCATCCATCCATCCATCCATCCATCTATTTCTCTATCCATCCATTCATCCATCCATCCATCCATCTATCTCTCCATCCATCCATCCATACATCCATCCATTCATCCATCCAACTATCTATCTCTCTATCCATCCATTCATCCATCTATCCATCCATCCATCTATCTATCTCTCTATCCATCCACCCATCCATCCATCCATCCATCCATCTATCTCTCTATCCATCCATTCATCTATCCATCCATCCATATATCCATCCATCTATTTCTCCATCCATCAATCCATCCATCCATCCATCCAACTGTCTATCTATCCATCCATCCATCCATCCATCCATCCATCCATCCAACTATCTATCCATCCATCCATCCATCCATCCATCCATCTGTCCGTCCGTCCGTCCGTCCGTTCGTCCGTCCGTTCGTCCATCTATCAATCTATCTATCCATTCATCTATCCATCCATCCATATATCCATCCATCTATCTCTTTATCCATCCATTCATCAATCCATCCATCCATCCATACATCCATCCATCCATCCATCCATCCATCCATCCATCCATCTATCTATCTCTCTATCCATTCATTCATCCATCCATCCATCCATCCATCTATTCATTTATCTCTCCATCCATCCATCCATCCACCTCTCCATTCATTCATTCATCCATACATCCATACATCCATCTATTCATCCATCCAACTATCTATCTTTTTATCTCTCCATCCATCCATCCGTCTATCCATCTATCATCAATCCATCCATCCATCCATCAATTCATCCATCCATCCGTCCATCAATCCATCAATCCATCCATCCATCTATCAATCCATGCTTCTATCCATCAATCCATTGATCCATCTAGGTATCCATTTATTTGTTCATCTGTCCATTAATTAATCTTACTATTTATCTATTCAGAGTTCCCAAGTATTAGGAGGTACACAGTCTTGTATTTTGTTTTCCATTGCTTCTATTGAGTAGATTGAAAGAGTCAGTGAGACATCAGTTACTAACATCAAGTAATGTCTACTTGTATTGACTCTATTAACACTAATGTATTGATAGATCTGTTTTTATTAGCACTGCCATTTTTAAGTTTCACGTCCCTCTCTATAGGGAGTATGTACAAGTTATTCTCTTTGTCTCTGAACTGGAATGACTCCCTATTAAAACAACAGTTAGTGCTATTCAATCATGTAACAAGGAAGGACTCGTCAGGACTCTTTGGAAAAATCACTCACATGAACCACGAGTAAGAACTTGATGACCCTGTACTATTGAAGTCATTAGTACAGTTGCCTTTGATATGGAAAGTAAGATAAATTATTGAGACAATATTGAGTATTTCTTTGTATTTGTTGTAGATTCAGAATATTGTTCCTGTTTGGTATAAAACTTTGATCACTCCATTGAAAGAAGGTATTGATTTAATATTGATTTTGTTTGATCAGTTTTGTCATTTAATGATATGAATAAATGATTTTGTTTGATTTCTCTTCAGTTTCGATACCACCTACTACTTTTCAAATCAACGAATGCTCAAAGTCACTGAAACTATTACAAATGTAAGACAGACTGATCTAGTCTGAGTTTGAATTTGACTCTCTCTCTCTCTCTCTCTCTCTCTCTCTCTCTCTCTCTCTCTCTCTCTCTCTCTCTCTCTCTCTCTCTCTCTCTCTCTCTCTCTCTCTTCTCTTTAAGATCTCCTTTTATTTATGATCTAGATATAGTGGGATTAGGTAAAGCATTTCACAGTATTGGTATGCCAGTACACTCTTTAGCATGTGCTCTGCTATTACCTGAAGAACAACTACAAAATTATATCAAGGTTAAATACATGTGGCCCTAATAAAATATTTGTTAGCTGAGTATAGCAGTCTGAATAAATATTATTATTAATCTTTTTATTGTCTTAGGATGTAATTGGTCCTCTAAATGAGAGTGAGATTGCTTCAATGTTAATAGAGCTACAGGGACTTACTGGTTCTGTAACATCTGTCCAATCACTACAACTGATATTGTTACAGGATGTGTAATAACAAACTCATAATATTGTATGGTGACTATTATACTCACTATGTTAATATTGATGATGTAAAGGTTCTGTATTTTTAGTCCACTCAGTTAATGTTGTAGTATCATTAGTACTGAACCAGCTGCTAGAGTTATGTCACCACTGCCTGAGTTTGAGTGATTCTAATTCTGTGCATCTTGAACTTGATGGATAGTTAACATATTAGATATTATTGTTATAGAAATGTATGTTAAAACAATTAATGACAGCTCAGAAACTAATCGAGTTAGTTCACAAAATCTAATCTTGTAAGCTGGTATCAGTAACTAGTTGTTCTATGACAACTAATTCATTTGATGTTTTCATAATTAACAATATTGACTGTTTTATAATGAATAGATTTAAAAAAAAAGATATTTGGAATATTAATATTAAGAATAGATTTTAAAAAAAAGATATTTGGAATATTAATATTAAGAATAAATAATAATTTTAAAAGAACTAATTTAAAAGTGGGAATTGGTAATGTTAAGAATTCGTTTTAAAAGAACGAATTAAAGAATAGATTTTAAAGATATTATTTAGAATAGATTAATTTTAAAAAAATTTTTAAATGAGCAAATTTAATATTAATAAAAGATTTTAAAAGAAAGAATTTAAAAGTTTTAAGTTACAAATAAGAAACAATAAAACAAAAACAAGAAATAACAAAAACAAACAAGAAAACAAATACAAAAACAAAAAGAAATTTAACAAAAATAACAAAAAAACAAACAAGAAAACAAAAAGTATAAACAAAAAGTTCAAAGATGAAGAGTCCTCCAATCCACTTGATGACAGAGCCAGTCCAGATGATAGAGAACATAGAAAAAGAGAGAGAAAAAATCTGTTAAAACTGCATCAATGAAGTAAAGAATTGGATGGATGGAGAGATAGCTCACCTTTTTCAACAGCATTGCTCCTACAGGGAAACAAAAAAGAGTAAATGAACTTGTAGTGACAAAGAATGGATGGATGGAGAGTGAAGAGAGACAGAGGAAGTGAAAAAGGACCACCAACCTACACACACACACAGCACACACACGCGCACCCTACAGGATCAGAGCTCTCCCCCGCCACCTGGCGGCCTAGGACATTAAAAAAAAATTTTTTTTAGGCCGCCAGGCGGCAGGGGAGAGATGATTTGTAGAGATTGTATGAGTGTGTGTATAGTGTATAGGCTAGATAGCCCAAAATAAAAATAAAAATAAAAAATAAAAGAAGAGGAAAGAAGGCTGGAAGGAAGACAGGAGAGAGTCCAATGACCAGGAGAGCAAACTCATCTTTTACATCCAGAGAACATCAAGCAGGAGCTGGAACAGTCAGAGTCATCAGAAAGGAGAACATCAAAGAACATCAGAGCTAGAACAGTCATAGAACATCTCTGAGGTAGAACAGTCATAGAACATCACTGAGGTAGAACAGTCATAGAACATCACTGAGGTAGAACAGTCATAGAACATCACTGAGGTAGGAAAACATCAAAGCACATCAGTTAGAAAAGTAAGACCTGTAGAAACGAAAAAAAGGAATTAGACAATCAATAAAGAAATAAATGAAGAAATTTAAAAAAGAAAAGTTACAAAAATAAAGAAAAGAATGACAAAAAAGTGACAAAAAACGAGTGAAATCCAACGATGAGATGATCCAACGACGAGAGAGACGATCCAACGACGACGATCCCACGGAGGTGCAGTGCACTGAAAATGGCTGACAACCCTATCCTTTTATAGTCTACAAACATGGACTTTAAGAGATCACTCTCTCTTACAGAGTCTGACACACAAATCTGCGCGTGCTGAAAATGTTAATTCATACAATAATGGCGGGAACTTATAATTGACCAATCAGAATGCACGACTCAGACTCCTCCTACCAGCACTCAGTCATTAAACGCGTGACTCATATCCATCCAGCTTTAATTACTTTTCAATTTTCAGAAATAATCGTTTGCCTTAATTACCAATTAATGGAGATATGCATACCATTATGGACATCACCAACAATAAACTTTTAATTCAATTAAAAAAAATTAGCAATAAAATTTGACATTAAAAACATACCACAATAACCCATTGATAATATCATGACTATGATTTTCATTATAAATTAAATAATTATCACTCCAGTCTATATTTGGTTCTATATTCAGAAGAATGAATGAATGGATGGATACATTGATAGATGAATGAATGGATGTATGGATGTATTGATAGATAAATGGATGGACAATTACACACATCACAAAACAAACACAATACTAAGAAATCATACAAAGAATCAGCTGTTATTTTCTCAGAGAAACATTCACCTGGTTATCTTTACAGGCCAGGCTAGTAAAAAAGTAGTGATCATATCTTAATACTACTTAATACTACGTCCATCCATCCATCCGTCCGTCCATCCATTCATTCGTCCATCCATTCATCTGTCCATCTATCCATCCATCCATCCGTCCGTCCGTCCGTCCGTCCATCCGTCCGTCTGTCCGTTCGTCCGTCCGTCCATCTGTCCATCCGTCAATCCATCCATCCATCCATCAATCCATCCATCCATCTATGAATCCATCCATTGATTCATCTAGGTATCCATCTATTTGTTCATCTGTCCATTAATTAATCTTACTATTTATCTATTCAGAGTTCCAAAGTATTAGGAGGTACACAGTCTTGTATATGAGCAATTCAAGTTTTGTTTTCTATTGCTTCTATTGAGTAGATTGAAAGAGTCAGTGAGACATCAGTTACTAACATCAAGTAATGTCTACTTGTATTGACTCTATTAACACTAATGTATTGATAGATCTGTATTTATTAGCACTGCCATTTTTAAGTTTCACGTCCCTCTCTATAGGGAGTATGTACAAGTTATTCTCTTTGTCTCTGAACTGGAAGGACTCCATATTAAAACAACAGTTAGTGCTTTCCAATCATGTAACAAGGAAGGACTCCTCAGGACTCTTTGGAAAAGTCACTCACATGAACCACGAGTAAGAACTCGATGACCCCTGTAATTAGTACAATAATTAAACAGTTGACAATAGTTTGTTTATTTGCAAAGTTCTTTTTAGGCAATGAGACTAATATGTGAACTATGTCTACAATATGATAGACACGATACTACTCTTTGGAGCAAACTCCTTGAGCAACTTATCAACATGAACATGGTATGTGAGAACTTAATCTATGTAATTGATATTCTTCTCAATAGATTCCCTACTTGCGATATCTATTGAAGTCATTAGTACAGTTGCCTTTGATATGGAAGGTAAGATAAATTATTGAGACAATATTGAGTATTTCTTGTATTTATTGTAGATTCAGAATATTGTTCCTGTTTGGTATAAAACTTTGATAACTCCATTGAAAGAAGGTATTGATTTAATATTGATTTTGTTTGATCAGTTTTGTCATTTAATGATATGAACAGATGGATGGATGGATGGATGGATGGATGGATGGATGGATTGATATCCATCCATTCATTCATTTGTCCATCTATCTATCTGTCTATTCGTCCATCCATCCATCCAACTATTTATTTATCTATCTCTCTATCCATCCATCCATCCATTCTTCCGTCCATCTGTCCGTCCGTCCATCCATTCATCCATCTATCTCTCTATCCATCCATCCATCCATCCATCTATCTCTCCATCCATCCATCCATCCATCCATCCATTCATCCATCCATCCATTTATCCATCCATTAATCCATCCATCCATCCATTCATCTATCCATCCATCCATCCATCCATCCATCCATCTATCTCTCCATCCATCCATCCATCCATCCATCCATCTATCTCTTCATCCATCCATCCATCCATCCATCAATCCATCCATCCATCCATCCATCCATCCAACTATCTATCTATCTATCACTTTATCCATCCATCCATTCATCCATATTTTCATGTATCTCTTCATCCATCCACCTATCCATCCACCATCTATCTCTCCATCCATCAATCCATCCAACTATCTATCTATTTATCTCTCCATCCATCCATTTTTTAATCCATCCATCCATCAACCCATCAATCCATTCATCAATCCATCCACCCATCTATCAATCCATGCTGCATCTATACATCCATCCATCCATCCATCGATTCATCCATCCATCCATCCATCCATTCATCAATTCATCCATCCATCCATCCATCTATCTCTCCATCCATCCATCCATCCATCCATCTATCTCTTCATCCATTCATTCATCCATCCATCCATCCATCAATCCATCCATCCATCCATCCATCCAACTATCTATTTATCTATCACTTTATCCATCCATTCATCCATCCATCCATCCATCCATCCATTCATCTATCTCTCCATCCATCCATCCATCCATCCATCCATCCATCTATCTCTCCATCCATTAATCCATCCAACTATCTATCTAGGGTATTCGCTACTCATTTAAATCATTAAAATAATAATTTCATTGAACTATGGTTGCATTCTAATCCAGTGCTATTATTATATAGGTTTGATGTAATTGCTATCCAAACTATCTTGTTTACATTCTTTGTATTGGACTGAAATTACTCATCCCTACATTTACTTAATATTTTAGAAAATATTTTTATTTACTTTACTTATAAATATGTGTATATATATATATATATAATGTTATATATAGTCTAGCTACTTTTAGACTTAGTCCTGCATAATTGCATTCATATTGAAATAGGAAGTTATTGAACTTCCAATGTTTCTACAATAGATATCAAAAGCAACATGGTATCATTGCATCAAGGAAGGTCAGGCTTGCCCCACAATACCCTGCATTTAGCCTAGTAATAAAATACAAGGCAAAGTTTATCAAAAGACACCAACTACACTGACTAGTGTCCAACGAAGTCAGGTCCAGCATACTTTACTGTGTATTAAACTGACTTTGCATGAGTTGTACATATATATACTAAGAATAAAGATTTGTTCATCTAAATGTATACATCCTTACACAGTTATTATTCTTTGATTTAAATGCCTCTTGTTCACTTTCTACCAGTGAATACTATGGCAATTAGTATGGCATTTGCCACAATGTTCAGTGGTAGGAAGTGAATGTCAGTCATTATAGTGTATGGTATAGGACAAGATGCTGCAAATTAGTAATGTCATGCTATTTAAATATACTGAACAAAATTTGTGTAGTTAATTGTGAGGAGTGCATACATTAAAAATACATATTTCAAACACAAATCTTACTAGTTAGTGAAATTAGTAGATCTCAACAGACAAACCATATAAGGTATATAAATATACATTGTATATATAGTGTTCATTGTTATAGAACTATACATTATCTGTGTGTTCTAAAATATGTATTAAGTGATAATAAAGATGTGTTATCAGAATTAATTATTTATAGAGTTCATGTTTATATTACCTGCATGATGTAAACAACTTATGTATCCATAGCAACATATATAATCATAATAAACACACCCACCAGCCAGACAATGATATCTATCACACTGTACTATTAGATTGACTAAATGTCCTAAATATGTTAGGAATGAAAGCAAGATAATAGAGATATGGTATATACAATTGTATCATCACTACATAATAGCATAGATGGCAAAAAATTAGGTACTCATCTAAATCATTAAAATAATATTATTAAATAATGTATGACATAAGACAAGACACTGCAAAGTAATAACATCACTCTTTGTTCTAAATGTCTCTTGTTTACTTCCTACCAGTGAATACTATGGCAATTAGTATGGTATTTGCCACAATGTTCAGTGGTAGGAAGTGAATGTCACTCATTATAATGTATGGATAGACCAAGACACTGCAAAATAATAATAACACTCTATTTAAATATGAAATTAGTTGTTAAAATGTCGTATTAATTTCCACAGTGACAATGATATCAATCTCTTGTTGATAAAGAGATTAACATGCAGCTGCAATGAATGTAACAATAATTAATGTATTGACTTCTAATTCTGTTCATTTGGATTTAACACTATCATCAATAGTTTTATAATTAACACTCAAGAAATCACTTATAGTTATCATGTATAGTATACTGGTATAAGATATCAAATTATACATTAAACACAATTTAATAACTAATAAAAGCTAAATACTTAAATTGTCTTTGTTATTGCAAACAAAATACATACTACATGTACATGACAAACTTTTTAAAAGATACAAAAGCAATAAAGTAAAGTTCACAAACTACAGTGACTGAATTAAATGTATTTGGTTAAACTTCATTTTCATCATTGACATTACTGATGCTACTCTCTTGTGTAATACTAACTATTGAATGTAGTGGTATTGCATTACTAGACCCAGGAATTACTTGACTATCTGGACCAGCCTCAAATATGTTAATTTCAGCTGACCTTGCACTATCATAAGTATTATTTTCTTTAGGTTGTGAGACAGTTAAGTCATATGGTACATATTTTACATGATGTTCATCATAGTTGTCTGGATGTTCCATACGATCAGCATTCCAGTTATCATCATCAACTAGTATCAATTCTATATCTTCATGTTCTTCATTATTAGGTGTATTATGTTTTCTGTTAACTTTACAACTTTGGCAGCACATCCAAATTTTTTTAATTGTCCAGTAAACTATTACTCCAAAAATTATTAGTGAAGGTAACAAGTTGATATTGTAACTATATCCAATGACAGTAACAATAGCTAAAAGAAGCATAACTAAAAAATCAAAGAAATTGTAAATATTTCTTTTATATGGACGGAATACTGCAAGTGTACCACCAAATGCAGAAAACACTATGAGTTGAAATATTTCAATAATAAATGCATTACCTGTGTCTTTAGGAATAAAGTATAAACATAAAACAATGACCCTTAAGAAAAGATAAAATCCAGCAAAATACCGAAAATCACGTGTGTTATCAGAGGCATCTTTATAGGGTCCAGTGAACATGTCACCTAATGATATCAGTATATCCTTCCTTAGATGTAAACAGCTCAATAATTTGTGGAATAGTTTAAATGGATAAAGTTGTATGTAGAGCATTGGTAAGAATATAATGAACGCTAACACAATGATAGCAAAGATACCAGCAAAACTATGAGGCCAACCAAAGTACTCTAATGTTCCATCATAGAATACTATGTCATTATCATTTTTGTAATGCCATGTTGTAGGATATAATAGTTGAAGAGACGTAACAGCAAACTGAGTGAAACATAACAGATATATTGAGGCTATAGAATGAATCAAGCAAGGTTCAATGTTAGTCATACGCCAGAAACGTGCTAATAGACGATGAAGAGGTCTAGTGATAGTGACTACACACCTAAATCCTTTATCATACATTGTAATCCAGGTATAGATCAAGAGTAGAAGGACCAGTGGATAGGTTGGTATGATATAGCAGAATGATATAGCTTGTAATAATGTCATATTTGATGATATACACAATGGCTTTAAAAAAAACATTAGAAAATTCAAGTTAAACAAATTGCCAGGTATAACATGAAGATTTGGATAAGGTAGCGAGCAATTTGTATCATAATTATGCATATCATATGCAAGGTCTACTTCAAACATAATATTAAGATTTAGATTTGGATATACTATACTAATCATTTGAAAATAGAAAACAAGACCAATCATAAAACCATTGGTCAATTGTATGTTGAAGACTATTATAATAAACACAACTACTGTTACTGGTAAGAGTTGTATTAAGATAAATGTAATCCAACCTAGTAATGGACGCTGGTCACATTGAACACATCTACTGAGCTGGTTAATAGGAACTCCATGACCAGGAGCACATGCTCCTTTTCTACTATCTGTACAGCAATTATAACAAGGAGGTACACATGGTGTTTTAGGCTTTAGCATCACTGACATGTTGGACTGAAGTGTTTCTATTATCGGCCATTGTGTTTGAATCGAAAGCTTAATTTCACTGAAATTTGTTACATCATGAGATGTAAAATTATAATAGAGAGTTATCCAATGAGAATAACAATTATAGTATGTTATAGCTGTACATTGTTGGTACACATTACTATCAAAAGATGCTGGACCAGATATAATGCAAGCTTGTAAATCATACCTCCACTTATAACTCACATTACTACAGTCATAGACTGAAGCACTTACATAAAACGATTCTCCAGAGTAAATTCCATAACTAGTCTTTCTTATCATTAAGTATGGACACTCTAATGTCTCATTAAAATCAATACTATTGCCATACTCATTAGAACTATACTGATTGAGTCCAGTACTATTACCAGACTTTATGACTACATCAGCTAACTGAATGTTGTAACACATTGATATATACACTGCTGACACTTGGAAGTCAAACTCCCTATTAGGATTGATTTGAATATCACCACAACTATCAAGAACCAAAGACTTGAGGGTAATGTTTGTAGATGATAGAAATAACATTCCACTGTGTGAACTACACTTTATAGTTACTGTCTTACCTCCATCTTTAGTAGTAAGACCTATAATAGCAATATTAGACTTGTCTATCACCTTACTGGTGTTATCCAATATATAGGTACCAGGATACAGGTAGATGACAGTGGAGTTGTGTTGTAGTCCTTGTAAAGCTAAATTGAGAGTAATGCAAGATGTCTGCTCTCTTCCAGTCCAACAAGAGGTAGTGTTCGCACCAAATGATGAATTGATATAGATCTTATACTGCCAGTTAGCAGCAAATGTAAATGAAGCAAGAAGTAAGACAAGGAGAGGTCTCAGCAACATGTCCAATTTTCTCAAAGGACATATGAAGATGAATAACAGACAGAATACAGAGTACAAACTATGCTATTTTACCGATTACTATAGTAACATTTTACTATGTATATATAATAATCATTACGTGGTTATACAAGTTGCAATTGCAAAGTTATTTTAATTGAAAAAGTAAGCATAATACTGTTTTCATTACTAATGTACTACTGTTTATGTAGCTACATAACCATCAATTTCATAATACATTAGTAATCAAAATACTATATTTATATTTTAAATATGCAACCTCTATAATGTACTGGTATAAGATATCAAGTTATATTTTATGGTCACTTAAGTTTCACACATGACTACACTTCTAATATAATTTAGAAGGATAATGATGTAATGACAAACTTCTATATACTGTTTTATGTTCATGATTTTTGTTTTATTGTTAAACATTTTGATAGCTAGTTACTATATAATTGACAGTTTATATCGATTAACAAATCATTTCTAAAGAAGGGACATATGTGTGGTAGTATGGCTGTTTTATTATAACTTTCACAATGACAGCACTTACACAAAGTCCCAATATCCATAAAAATTTTAACTAATGAGATATTAAACAGAATCATTTATAGCTCTAACAATTAACTACATGACAGCCAAGTGTCAGTAAGTATGAAACAGTGTGATGTTTATTACTTTCTCAGTGCCTTGGATTGGTTAAGTGTGATATCAGAATTAACAATTTATAGAGTTCATGCTGACATTACCCTCCATGATATAAATAACTTGTGTATCCATAGCAACATTATAAAAATAATAAACACACCCACACTATAAAAATTAATATATCATTTTAACAAGTAATTTGTACCTAGTACCTGGTTAGGTACAAATTAGTTGTTAAAATAACATACTAACTTTTACAATGACAATCATATTAATCTCTTATTGCTGAAGAGATTATCATAATTATAGCTGGAATATGAATGTAACAATAACTGATGTATTGACTTCTAATTCTGTTCATTTGGATTTAACACTCTTCAATAGTTTTTTAAATAACACTCAAGAAATCACTAATAGTTATCATGTATAGTATACTGGTATAAAATATCAAATTATACATTAAACACAATTTAATAACTAATAAAAGCTAAACACTTTAATTAACTTTGTTATTGTAAACAAAATACATACTACATGTACATGACAAACTTGTCAAAAGATACAAAAGCAATAAAGTAAAGTTCATAAACTACAATGACTGAATTAAATGTATTTGATTAAACTTTATCTTCGTCATCACTTTCTGACAGTGGATTAGTTTCAATGTTGATAATTTCAGCTGATCTTGCATTACCAAAAGTAGCATGTACATTGTTTTCTTCAGGTTGTGAGACAGTTAAGTCATATGGTACATATTTTACATGATGTTCATCATAGTTGTCTGGATGTTTTGTACGATCAGCATCCCAGTTATCATCATCAACTAGTATCAATTCTATATCTTCATGTTCTTCATTATTAGATGTATTGTGTTTTCTGTTAGCTTTATAACTTTGGCAGCATATCCTAATTTTTTTAATTGTCCAGTATGGAATGTATCCAAAAACAATTACTCCAAAAATAATTAGTAGATATAACCAGTTTATAATGTAAACATATCCATAATTATATTTATCTAAACTGGCGACTGTATCACTACTTAATGATGCTAAGAAAAGCATAAATATTAAATCAAAGAAATTGTGAATATTTCGTTTATATGGCCGGAATATCATGATTGTACCTCCAAATGTAGCAAACAATGCAATTTGAAAGAAAAGAATATCACTTGCATTTCTTAGTGCTAAGTATAAACATAAAACAAGGATCCTTAAGAAAAGATAAAATCCAGCAAAATAGCGATAATCACGTGTGTTCTTAGAACCATCTTTATAGGGTCCAGTGAATATGTCACCCAATGATATCAGTATTTCCTTCCTTAGATGTAAACAGCTCAGTAATTTGTGGAATAGTTTTAATGGATAAAGTTGTATGTAGAGCATTGGTAAGAATATAATGAACACTAACACAATGATAGCAAAGATACCAGCAAAACTATGAGGCCAACCAAAGTATTTAACTTGTGCCTCTGTGTAATACTGGTTTGTAGGATGTAATAGTTGAAGAGAAGTAGCAGCAAACTGAGTGAAACATAACAGATATATTGAAGCCACAGAGTGAATCAAGCAAGGCTCAATGTTAGTCTTATGCCAGAAACGTGCTAGTAGACGATGAAGAGGTCTAGTGATAGTGACTACACACCTAAATCCTTTATCATACATTTTAATCCAGGTATAGATCAAGAATAGAAGGACCAGTGGATAGGTTGGTATAATATACCAGAATGATATAGCTTGTAATAATGTCATATTTGATGGTATACACAATGACTTAACAACAAACATTAGAAAATTCAAGTTAAATATATTGGCAGGTATAACACAAAGATTTTGATATGGTAAGCAGTATTTATTATTATATTCATAATACATCTCAAAGATAACATTAAGATTTAGATTTGGATACACTATACTAATCATTTGACAGTAGAAGACTAGACCAATCATAAAACCATTGGTCAATTGTATATTGAAGACTATTATTATCAACACAACTGCTGTTACTGGTAATAGTTGTATTAAAATAAACATCACCAAACCTACCCATTGATCCTTATCACATTTAGCACATATATTGAGTTGGTTAATAGGAACTCCATAGCCAGAACCACATGCTTCAATTCTACTATCTGTGCATAAAGACTTCAGTATCACTGATATGTTAGATTGAAGTGTTTCTATTGTTGGCCATTGTGTTTGAATCAAAAGTACAACTTCACTAAAATCAGTTACATCATCTGATGTAGTCTTATAATAATAGAGAGTTATATGATGATGATAATAATTATCATAATGATAATCACATGTTATTGTTTTACATTGTTGGTACACATTACTCTCAAAAGATACTGGACCAGATATAATACAAGCCTGTAAATCATTCTTCCACTCATAACTCACATTATAACAATCATAGACTGAAGCACTTACATAAAAAAAATATCCAGAGTAAATCCAATTCCAGGAGTTACTTATTATTAAGTATGGACACTCCAATGTCTCATCATAATCAATACTATTGCCAGCTGCAAATGTAAGTGAAGCAAAAAGAAAGACAAGAAGAGACCACAGCATCATGACTAATTTTCTCAAGAGCTATACAAAGAGAACAGGCAGAGTCTAGTGTACAAACTATGTCATTGTAGGAGTAATTTTGTGGTAAACAAAGTAAACATTCTCATTATACAAGATTACTATATATAATTATATTGTAATGTATGTATATTATAACTTTATACTATACTACAGTTGTGTATAATACTATTCATGTGATGAACATGTGTTCAAAGGTCAGTCCATTCTGACCTCATTGGATATGAATCAGTACAAGGACATATGCTATCATTATTTATCATAACCAATGAATGTTGAAGTCTGTCTTTTACAAGAATTTAAATTCACTATCTTTTGTTTTCACTATCTATCTGAAGTAAAACAATCAGTTACTAACATAGAACTAAATTGTCAAATCATACACTGTAAAAATAGACTGGATATATTTAGCCAATTTTATGATCACTTAGGTTTCACACATGACTACAATTAAAAAAGCATTCTGTCAATTAAACAATTAAGGGTATTCCCTACTCATTTAAATCATTAAAATAATAATATCAGTGAATTGTTGTTGCATTCTAATCCTGTGCTATTATTATATAGGTTTGATGTAATTGCTATTCAAACTATCTTGTTTGCATTCTTTGTATTGAACTGATATTACTCATCCCTACATTTACTTAATATTTTAGAGAATATTTTTATTTACTTTACTTATATATATATATATATATATATATATATATATATATATAATGTTATTCATAGTCTAGTTACTTTTAGACTTAGTCCTGCATAGATGCATTCATATTGAAGTAGGAAGTTATTGAACTTCCAATGTTTCTACAATAGATATCAAAAGCAACATGGTATCATTGCATCAAGGAAGGTCAGGCTTGCCCCACAATACCCTGCATTTAGCCTAGTAATAAAATACAAGACAAAGTGTATCAAAAACACCAACTACACTGACTAATGTCCAATGAAGTCAGGTCCAGCATACCTTGCTGTGTATTAAACTGACTTTGTATGAGTTGTATGTATACATACTAAGGATGAAGATTTGTACATCTAAATACATACATTCTTACACAGTTATTATTCTTTGCTTTAAATGCTCCTTGTTCACTTCCTACCAGTGAATACTATGGCAATTAGTATAGCATTTGCCACAACGTTCACTGGTAAGAAGTGAATGTCAATCATCATAGTGTATGGTATAAGACAAGACACTGCAAATTAGTAATGTCATGCTATTTAAATATACTGAACAAAATTTGTGTAGTTAATTGTCAGGAGTGTATACATTAAAAATACATATTTCTACCACAAATCTTACTAGTTAGTGAAATTAGTAGATCTCAACAGACAAACCATATAAGGTATATAAATATACATTGTATATATAGTGTTCATTGTTATAGAACTATACATTATCTGTGTGTTCTAAAATATGTATTAAGTGATAATAAAGATGTGTTATCAGAATTAACTATTTATAGAGTTCATATTTATATTACCTGCATGATGTAAACAACTTATGTATCCATAGCAACATATATAATCATAATAAACACACCCACCAGCTAGACAATGATATCAATCACACTGTACTATTAGATTGACTAAATGCCCTAAATATGTTAGGAATGAAAGCAAGATAATAGAGATATGGTATATACAATTGTATCATCACTACATAATAGCATAGATGGCAAAAAATTTGGTACTCATCTAAATCATTAAAATAATATTATTAAATAATGTATGACATAAGACAAGACACTGCAAAGTAATAACATCACTCTTTGTTATAAATGTCTCTTGCTCACTTCTTACCAGTGAATACTATGGCAATTAGTATGGTATTTGCCACAATGCTCAGTGGTAGAAAGTGAATGTCACTCATTATAATGTATGGATAGGACAAGACACTGCAAAATAATAATAACACTCTATGTTATACTGTATGTAAGCATACAGTATAACAATAAATTATGCAGTGGGTAATTTACAAGAATTCTGTAATCCATAGTAATCCATCTATGTTAGGTACAAATTAGTTGTTAAAATGTCATATTATTTTTTACAGTGACAATGATATCAATCTCTTGTTGATAAAGAGATTAGCATGCAGCTGCAATGAATGTAACAATAATTAATGTTTTGACTTCTAATTTTGTTCATTTGGATTTAACACTATCATCAATAGTTTTATAATTAACACTTAAGAAATCACTTATAGTTATCATGTATAGTATACTGGTATAAGATATCATATTATACATTAAACACAATTTAATAACTAATAAAAACTAAACAATTTAATTGTCTTTGTTATTGTAAACAAAATACATACAACAAGTACATGACAAACTTGTTAAAAGATACAAGAGCAATAAAGTTCACAAACTACAGTGACTGAATTAAATGTATTTGATTAAACTTCATCTTCATCATTGACATTACTGATGCTACTCTCTTGTGTAGTACTTACTATTGAATGTAGTGGTATTGTATTACTAGACCTAGGAATTGAGCGACTATCACTTTCTGACAATGGACTAGTCTCAAAGTTGATAATTTCAGCTGATGATGCATTATCATAAGTAACACGTACATTATTTTCTTCAGGTTGTGAGACAATTAAGTCATATGGTACATATTTTACATGATGTTCATCATAGTTGTCTGGATGTTCCATATGATCAGCATCCCAGTTATCATCATCAACTAGTATCAATTCCATATCTTCATGTTCTTCATTATTAGATGTATTGTGTTTTTTGTTAGCTTTACAACTTTGGCAGCATATCCTAATTTTTCTAATTGTCCAGTATGGAATGTATCCAAAAACTATTGCTCCAAAAATAATTAGTAGAAAAGATAAATTTATAATTTGAGCACGAACACCATCCTCTGAAGTAACAGTAACAAAATGTAATGATGCTAATATAATCATAACTAAAAAATCAAAGAAATTGTGAATATCTCTTTTATATGGACGGAATACCATGATTGTACCTGCAAACACAGCAAACAATGCCATTTGAGGAAAAAGAATACGATGGAGTGTGTCACTTTGATTGATAGAAATATAACTGTTATTTTCTGGTGTAAAGTATAAACATAAAACAATGACCCTTAAGAAAAGATAAAATCCAGCAAAATACCGAAAATCGTGTGTGTTATCAGTACCATCTTTATAGGGTCCGGTGAATATGTCACCCAATGATATCAGTATCTCCTTCCTTAGATGTAAACAGCTCAGTAATTTGTGAAATAGTTTAAGTGGATAAAGTTGTATGTAGAGCATTGATAAGAATATAATGAACACTAACACAATGATAGCAAAGATACCAGCAACACAATGAGGCCACCCAAAGTACTCTAGTGTTCCATCATAGAATACTTTGCCACTTTCATTTTTGTAATGCCATATTGTAGGATGTAGTAGTTGAAGAGAAGTAGCAGCAAACTGAGTGAAACATAACAGATATATTGAGGCTATAGAATGAATCAAGGAAGGCTCAATGTTAGTCTTACGCCAGAAACGTGCTAGTAGACGATGAAGAGGTCTAGTGATAGTGACTACACACCTAAATCCTTTATCATACATTGTAATCCAGGTATAGATCAAGAGTAGAAGGACCAGTGGATAGGTTGGTATGATATAGCAGAATGATATAGCTTGTAATAATGTCATGTTTGATGTTATACACAATGGCAAAAAAAATAAAAAATTTAGGAAATCCAGGTTAAATATTTTGCCAAGTATAACAGATAAATATAGATGTGTTTGTGAACACTGCCCATTATATCCAAAATCCATCTCAATCACAACATTAAAACTTAGATTTGGATACACTATACTAATCATTTGACAATAAAAGACTAGACCAATCATAAAACCATTGGTCAATTGTATATTGAAAACTATTATTATCAACACAACTACTGTTACTGGTAAGAGTTGTATTAAAATAAACATCACCAAACCTATCCATTGATCCTTGTCACATTGAACACATCTATTGAGTTGATTAATAGGAACTCCATAGTCAGAACCACATGCTCCATTTCTACTATCTGTGCAGAAAGACATCAGCATTACTGATATGTTAGATTGAAGTGTTTCTATTATTGGCCATTGTGTTTGAATCAAAAGTACAACTTCACTAGAATCAGTTACATCATCTGATGTAGTCTTATAATAATAGAGAGTTATATGATGATAATAATAATAATCATCAAAAGATACTGGACCAGATATAATACAAGCCTGTAAATCATTCTTCCACTCATAACTCACATTATAACAATTTATAGACTGAAGCACTTACATAAAAAGGATCTCCAGAGTAAATCCAATTACTGGTCTTACTTATCATTAAGTATGGACACTCCAATGTCTCATTACAATCAATACTATTGGCAGCAGTAAATGTAAGGGAAGCAAAAAGTGAGAGAAGAAAAGACCACAGCATTGTGACTAATTTTCTCAAGGGCTATACAAAGAGAACACGCAGAGTACAATGTACAAACTATGTCATGTAGGAGTAATTTTGTGGTAATCAAAGTAAACATTCTCATTACATAAAATTACTATATACCATTATATTGTAATGCATATACAGGTAACTTCATAATTAATACTATATTACAGAAGTGTATAATACTATTCATGTGATGAACTTGTGTTCACTGGTCACAGTCCATCCAGTAGTATATCTGACCACATTTGAATATACATCAGCATAAGAACATATGCACTGTAAAAATTGATTTGTTGATTTAACTAATATATTGTTATACAGGTTGCATGTAGAAAAATTAGTGTAATGTAAAAGTAAACGTAACACTGTTTTTACTACTAATGCACTACAGCTGCACAAACAGTAGTACGTTAGTAATAAAAACAGTGTTATATTTACTTTCACATCGTATTAGTTTACTACCTGCAACCTGTTTAACAATATATTGGTTAAATCAACAAATCAATTTTTACAGTGTGTTATCACTATACATCATAACCAATGAATGTTAGAAGAACCTGTCTTTTACAAATATTTGAATTCACTATCTGTTGTTTTCACTATCCTTCTGAAGTATGACAATCATTTACTAAGATAGAACTAAATTATCAAATCATACACTATCAAAGTAGATTAGATATATTAACCAATTTTATGATTACTTAGGTTTCACACTTGACTACAATGAAAAAAAGTGCATAATTGCATTTATATTAAAATAGGAAGTTATTGAACTCCCAGTTGTTCTACAATAGCCCCACAATACCCTGCATTTACCCTAGTAATAAAATACAAGACAGGATGTATCAAAAAACACCAATTACACTGACTAGTGTCCAATGAAGTCAGGTCCAGCATACCTTGCTGTGTATTAAAGTGACTTTGCATGAGTTGTATATAATTATACTAAGGATAAAGATTTGTCCATCTAAATACATACATCCTTACACAGTTATTACTCTTTGATTTAAATGCCTCTTGTTCACTTTCTACCAGTGAATACTAAGGCAATTAGTATGGCATTTGCCACAATGTTCAGTGGTAGGAAGTGAACGTCAATCATTATAGTGTATGGTATAGGTCAAGATGCTGCAAAGTAATAACATCACTCTATTTAAATATACTAAACAAAAGATCTCATACTCCCAGTTAGCAGCATATGTAAGGGAGGCAGAAAATGAGACAATTAGAAGAGGCCAAATCAGCATGTCTAATAATCTCAAGGGCTATCACAAAGACAAATGAAATGTATAAAGTGCTTAACTTTGCTGTTGTGGGTAGTGTAGATCTATACTGGAAAGTGCATGTACATTTAACATTCCACAAGCTTAAAGGTATGGTAAATTATTAATGGCTCAGCTTACTCTGACAATAGTCAACTTACTGGCCAATTTGCGAACTAATTGACCATAAGGCACTACCACGCAAATTTGCTTAGCCTTCTCAAGTGACATATACCACAGAATACAGACAAGAAATATCTCACATGATGTACAAGATGATTATTGATGACTCAGCATTTCTCTTTTTATTTAATTTATTTTATTTATTCATAATGATTTTACAGTAACAGCAATGAGGGTGATAAAAAGTGAAATAATGATTCAGTGATAGAATAAAAGAAACATAACTGCTGCACTGGAGGGGATACTCATTACTTGTATGAGCATCCTATGATAATGTAAAAGTACCTAGATGATTAAATGACAATTATTAAAATGTAGATGATTAGGGGATCAGTAAACAAGAATTACAAGAACATTTATAATAATAAGTGCATGGGTTGCATGAGTCAAAGTGAGAAATGAAATTGGAGGTAAAATGAGAAATTACAGAACTTTTAATTAAGGATAATGATGGGTGGTTCTTGGTGTAACTCGACTATGATGACATCATAATGAAATGACACATAGTGATGTCATCATATATGATGACATCCCCTAAACCAAACCTAACATTTTAACTCTATGACACATAATGATGTCATCTAGGACATGTTGTTACATCATCAGTCAAGTTACACCAAGAAGCACCCATAATGATGACTTGGAATCAATTGGTGGCAAGGAGTTCAAAAGCCAAGGGAGTCAATTAAAGTATGAGTGTCTCAGTAGACTGTTATTTACAGAACTGTGTTTCAATTTGAAAAATGACTGGGATCGTGTGTTTGAGGAGCTAAAGGAGACATAGTTATTTATGTTAAAGTGGTCGTCAGGTTTCTTCAATACTGATGTGAAGAACATGATGTCATAAAGTTCAAGGTGATACATAAGTGGTAGCATTCATAGCTTAGATAGACATGATTTGTAATCCATTGACACATCGTGACAATATATTTGGTGGCTCTCATTTGAAGTTTCTCTAGTGCAGTGATATCTTTCAGTAAGGATGGATGGCAAACAGGAGAACAATATGTGAGAAGTGGGAGTACTAATAACATGTATAGATGTTTCTTGATGCTGATTGGGGAAGAAGCAGAAAAAGTACGTTTAATTAAGTACAAAGTTCGATAGGCCTTGGACAGAATTTTATCAATATGACTGGACCAGGATAAATCAGAACAGAAGACAACTCCAAGATCTTTACATGATCTTAAGGTTTAGCTTGGATATCTTTTCCATTCAGTTCGTAGGTGTAACAGGTAGAGTTACATTTTCATGGAAAAGAAGATGAGAGGTAGAACCCCAATTGGAAATTCCATTAAGATCAGACTGGAGTAACAGGCAATCCTGGAGGTGTTTGATTTTTTGGCCACATTTGGTGTCATCAGTGAAAATATACATCAGCAAGTGGGGAGGTTGTTGATGTAGATGAGGAAAAGGTAGGGGGCCTAAAATACTCCCTTGAGCCACTCCTGAGTTAACAGGTAATAAATCAGACAGGTTGTTGTTAATAGATACGCATTGTTGCTGAGAAGTCAACTATGCATGAATGAATTTCCAAATCCAACCAGAGATTCCAAAATTTGACAATTTAGAGAGCAGGATGTCATGAGACACTGAGTCGATTGCTTTGATAATATCAACAAGAACAAGAAAACAAATCATTATTAAAATAACTGCAGTGTTCAAACTTCTGACATAAAAACTGCAAGGGACAATGCTGTAGAGTCACTGATATGTTAAATTCAAGGATTTGGACTGTTGGTATTTCTGTTATGATTGAAAGTATAACATCCGTTGAATTAATTGAAGTATTGGTGAAATAGAGAGTTATACTGAACTGCAAGTAACTAATTGATAAGTTAACACATTGTTGGAAAGCACTTTGATAAAATGATGCTGGTCCAGAGATGATACAAGCTATAAAGTCATTTTTCCAATCATAACTTCTATTATTACAGTCATAGACTAATGCATTTAAATATAATGACTCTCCAGGAAATATTACATTTTTACCATTGGCTATTTCTACTGTTAAGTATGGACACTCCATAGTCTCATTGAGACCGCTGCCATTCTCATTATAACTATATTCATTGAGTCCAGAACTATTACCAGACTCTATGACTATATCAATTAACTGAACATTATAACACATTGATATATACACTGCTGACACTTGGAAGTCAAATTCCCTATTAGGATTGATTTGAATATTACCACAACTATCAAGAACCAGAGACTTGAGGATAATATTTGTAGATGATAGAAATAAGAGTCCACTGTGTGAACTACACTTTATAATTACTGTCTTACCTCCATCTTTAGTAGTAAGACCTATGATAGCAACATTAGACTTGTCTATCAACTTACTGGTGTTGTCCAGTATATAGGTACCAGGATACAGGTAGAGGACAGTGGAGTTGTGTTGTAGTCCTTGTAGAGCTAAATTGAGAGTAGCACAAGGTGTCTGGTCTCCTCCATTCCAACAAGAGGTAGTGTTCACGCCAAATGATGAATTGATGTAGATCTTATACTTCTAGTTAGCAGCAAAAGTAAAGGAAACAAAAAGGAAGACAAGGATAGCTCTCAGCAATATGTCCAATTTTCTCTAAGGACATACGAAGATGAATAACAGACAGAATACAGAGTACAAACTATGCTACTTTAGCGATTACTATAGTAACATTTTACTATGTATATATAATAATCATTACTTGGTTATACAAGTTGCAATTGCAAAGTTATTTTAATTGAAAAAGTAAGCATAATACTGTTTTCAATACTAATGTACTACTGCTTATGTAGCTACATAACCATCAATTTCATAATACATTAGTAATCAAAATACTATATTTATATTTTAGATATGCAACCTATAATATAATGTACTGGTATAAGATATCAAGTTATATTTTATGGTCACTTAAGTTTCACACATGACTACATTTCTAATATAATTCAGAAGAATAATAATGTAATGACAAACTTCTATATACTGTTTTATGTTCATGATCTTTGTTTCATTGTTAAACATTTTGATAGCTAGTTATTATATAATTGACAGTTTATATCAGTTAACAAATCATTTCTAAAGAAGGGACATGTGTGTGGTAGTATGGCTGTTCTATTATAACTTTCACAGTGACAGCACTCAGACAAAGGCCCGATAATATCCACAAAAATTCTAACTAATGAGATATTAAACAGAATCATTTATAGCTCTAACAATTAACTACATGACAGCCAAGTGTCAGTAAGTATGAAACAGTGTGATGTTTACTAGTTTCTCAGTATCTTATTTTATATTATATTCAACATAATTGATCATGTGATATCAGAATTAACCATTTATAGAGTTCGTGCTTATATTACCCTCAATGATGTAAATAACTTGTGTATCCATAGCAACATTATAATAATAACAAACACACCCACACTATAAAAATATGTCATTTTAACAACTAATTTGTACTTGGTTAAGTACAAATTAGTTATTAAAATAACATATTAACTTTACAGTGACAATGATATCAATCTCTTGTTGATGAAGAGATTAGCATGTAGCTGTAACAATAACAGATGTATCGACTTCTAATTCTGTTCATTTGAATTTAACACTATCATCATTGGTTTTTTTAATAGCACTTAAGAAATCACTAATAATTATCATGTATATCAAAATTATACTTTAAGCAATGTACTATAAAATATCAAATTATACTCTAAACACAATTTAATACACATCACTCTCGTCACTATGACAGCCTCATGTACTCTGTTCCTTTTTCACGCACTTCAGCCTCTAAAAACTCATTTGTTCCTTCTGCCCTTTCGCTCTGGAATCCACTTCCCTACCGCATAAAATCCTCTACTTCACTTACAGATTTTAAACACAATGTAAAAAAAATTGTTTACTAAAACTTTTAAGTATATATATCTACGGTCTCTCTCTCTCTCTCTATATATATATGTATATATATATAGATATATATATATGTGTATATATATATATATATATATATATATATATATATATATATATATATATATATATATATATATATATATATATATATTTACTTATTTATTTATAATAGTGTCTGATTGTTGTTTGATTGTTCTTGCACTATGCTATTTGGGCATTAGTTGTAAAAAAAATAAAAAATAAGAAAATTAAAAAAAAAATTTTAAAATAAAAAAATTAACTAATAAAAACTAAACTCTTTAATTGTCTTTGTTATTGTAAACAAAATACATACTACATGTAAATGACAAACTTGTTAAAAGATACAAAAGCAATAAAGTAAAGTTCATAAACTACAACGACTGAATTAAATGTATTTGATTAAACCTCATCTTCTTCATCACCTTCTGACAGTGGACTAGTTTCAATGTTGATAATTTCAGCTGACGTTGCATTACCATAAGTAGGATGTACATTATTTTCTTGAGGTTGTGAGACAATTAAGTCATATGGTACATATTTTACATGATGTTCATCATAGTTGTCTGGATGTTCCATACGATCTGGATTCCAGTTATCATCATCAACTAGTATCAATTCTATATTGTCATGTTCTTCATTATTAGATGTATTGTGGTTTCTGTTAGCTTTACAACTTTGGCAGCATGTCCAAATTTTTCTAATTGTCCAGTATGGAAAGTATCCAAAAAAAATAACTCCAAAAATAATTAGTAGAAATGACCCGTTTATAATGTAAACATATCCATAATGATATTTATCTAAATTGGTAACAGTAACAATACTTAATGATGCTAAGAAAAGCATAAATATTAAATCAAAGAAATTGTGAATATTTCGTTTATATGGACGAAATATCATGATTGTACCCCCAAATGTAGCAAATAATGCAATTTGAAAGAAAAGAATATGACTTGGATTTTCGGATTTAAAGTATAAACATAAAACAATGATCCTTAAGAAAAGATAAAATCCAGCAAAATAGCGATAATCACGTGTGTTCTTAGAACCATCTTTATAGGGTCCAGTGAATATGTCACCCAATGATATCAGTATATCCTTCCTTAGATGTAAACAGCTCAGCAATTTGTGGAATAATTTAAATGGATAAAGTTGTATGTAGAACATTGGTAAGAATATAATGAACACTAACACAATGATAGCAAACATACCAGCAAAACTATGAGGCCAACCAAGGTATTTAACGTGTGCCTCTGTGTAATACCATGTTGTAGGATATAGTAATTGAAGAGAAGTAGCAGCAAACTGAGTGAAACATAACAGATATATTGAAGCCACAGAGTGAATCAAGCAAGGCTCAATGTTAGTCTTATGCCAGAAACGTGCTAGTAGACGATGAAGAGGTCTAGTCATAGTGACTACACACCTAAATCCTTTATCATACATTGTAATCCAGGTATAGATTAAGAGTAGAAGGACCAGTGGATAGGTTGGTATGATATACCAAAATGATATAGCTTGTAATAATGTCATATTTGGTGTGATACACAATGGCTTAATAACAAATATTAGAAAATTCAAGTTAAATATATTGGCAGGTATAACGTAAAAAATTAGATATGGTGAACAGTATTTATTATCATATTCGTAATACCTCTCAAAGATTACATTAATATTTAGATTTGGATACACTATACTAATCATTTGACAGTAGAAGACTAGACCAATCATAAAACCATTGGTCAATTGTATATTGAAGACTATTATTACCAACACAACTGCTGTTACTGGTAAGAGTTGTATTAAGATAAACATCACCAAACCTACCCATTGATTCTTGTCACATTTAGCACATCTATTGAGTTGGTTAATAGGAACTCCATAGTCAGAACCACATGCTTCATTTCTACTATCTGTGCATAAAGACTTCAGTATCACTGATATGTTAGATTGAAATGTTTCTATTGTTGGCCATTGTGTTTGAATCAAAAGTATAACTTCACTGTAATCATTTATATCATCTGATGTAGTCTTATAATAATAGAGAGTTATACGATGATAATAATAATTATAATAGGAATGTCCATACATTATTGTTTTACATTGTTGGTACACATTACTATCAAACGATACTGGACCAGATATAATACAAGCCTGTAAATCATTCTTCCACTCATAATTCACATTATAACAATCATAGACTGAAGCACTTACATAAAAATTATATCCAGAATAAATCAAATAACTGGTCTTTCTTATCATTAAGTATGGACACTCCATTGTCTCATTACAATCGATACTACTGCTAGCAGCAAATGTAAGTGAAGCAAAAAGTAAGACAAAAAGAGACCACAGCATCATGGCTAACGTTCTCAAGGGCTATACAAAGAGAACAGACAGAGTCCAGTGTACAAACAATGTGATTGTAGAAGTTATTTTGTGGTATACAAAGTAAACATTCTCATTACATAATATTACTATATATAATTATATTGTAATGTATGTACATTATAACTTTATAAACAATACTATACTCAGTTGTGTATAATACTATTCATGTGATGAACATGTGTTCAAAGGTCAGTCCATTCTGACCTCATTAGGTATGAATCAGTACAAGGACATATGCTATCATTATTTATCATAATCAATGAATGTTAAAAGAATCTGTCTTTTACAAATATTTAAATTCACCATCTTTTGTTCTCACTATCTTTCTGAAGTAAGACAATCAGTTACTAACATAGAACTAAATTATCAAATCATACACTGTAAAAATCAATATTTCATTTTAACAACTATACAGATACTATATATGATTGACATTCTTTCTCAAAAAGGAACGTGTGTGGTAGTATGGCTGTTCTATGGCTGGAATATAAATGTAACAATAATTGATATATTGACTTCTAATTCTGCTCATTTGGATTTAATACTATCATCAATACTTTTTAATAGCACTCAAAAGTCACTAATACATATATCACTTAAAAATAGATTGATTAATTCAACCTATATTTGATTATACTGGTTGCAATTGTAAACTTATTTTTGTTGAAGAGTAAGCATAACACTGTTTTTATTACTAATGTACTACTGTTTATGTAGCTACATAACCATTAATACATTAGTAATCAAAATAGTATTATGCTTACTTTTAGATGTGCAATCTATATAACCATGTATTACTTAAATCAACCAATCAATGTTTACAGTGGTATGCATATATGTATAATGTACTGGTATGAGATAACTTAAACACAATTTAATAACTAATAAAAACTAAACACTATAATTGTTTTTGTTATTGTAAACAAAATACATACTACATGTACATGACAAACTTTTTAAAAGATACAAAAGCAATAAAGTAAAGTTCATAAACTACAGTGACTGAATTAAATGTATTTGATTAAACTTCATCTTCGTCATTGACATTACTGATAATACTCTCTTGTCTAGTACTAACTATTGGATGTAGTGGTATTGTATTACTAGACCCAGGAATTGACTGACTATCACTTTCTGACAATGGACTAGTCTCAATGTTGCTAATTTCAGCTGATGGTGCATTATCATAAGTAACATGTACATTCTTTTCTTCAGGTTGTGTGACAATTAAGTCATATGGTACATACTTTATATGACGTTCATCATAGTTGTCTGGATGTACCATACGATCAGCATCCCAGTTATTATCAACTAGTATCGATTCCATATCTTCATGTTCTTCATTATTTGATGTATTGTGTTTTCTGTTAGCTTTACAACTTCGGCAGCATATCCAAGTTTTTTTAATTGTCCAGTATGGAATGTATCCGAAAACTATTACTCCAAAAGTAATTAGTAGAAAAAGTAAATTTATAAATTGAGAAAGAACACCATCCCCTGAAGTAACAGTAATAATATTAAATGATGCAAACATAACCATAAATAAAAAATCAAAGAAACTGTGAATATTTCTTTTATATGGACGGAATACCATGATTGTACCTCCAAACACAGCAAACAATGCCATTTGAGGAAACAGAATACGATAGAGTCTGTCACTTTGTTCGATATAGTTGTAACTTTGAGGTTTAAAGTATAAACATAAAACAATGATTCTTAAGAATAGATAAAATCCAGCAAAATAGCGATAATCGTGTGTGTTATCAGAACCATCTTTATAAGGTCCAGTGAAAATGTCACCTAATGATATTAGTATTTCTTTCCTTAGATGTAAACAGCTCAGTATTTTGTGGAATAGTTTTAATGGATAAAGTTGTATGTAGAGCATTGGTAAGAATATAATGAACACTAACACAATGATAGCAAACATACCAGCAAAACTATGAGGCCAACCAAAGTAATTAACATTGTAGAATATAACATGTTTCATGCTATTTTCATTTTCGTAATACCGTGTTGTAGGATATAATAGTTGAAGAGAAGTAGCAGCAAACTGAGTGAAACATAACAGATATATTGAGGCTATAGAATGAATCAAGGAAGGCTCAATGTTAGTCATATGCCAGAAGCGTGCTAGTAGACGATGAAGAGGTCTAGTGATAGTGACTACACACCTAAATCCTTTATCATACATTGTAATCCAGGTATAGATCAAGAGTAAAAGGACCAGTGGATAGGTTGGTATGATATACCAGAATGATATAGCTTGTAATAATGTCATATTTGACATTATACATATTGGCTTGAAAAAAAGAAAATTTAGGAAATTCAAGTTAAATATATTTCCAGGTATAACAGAAAAATATGGATAATATTGTGGGCACTCCACATTATATCCAAAGTCATTCTCAATCATAACATTAAAACTTAGATTTGGATACACTATACTAATCATTTGACAATAGAAGACTAAACCAATTATAAAACCATTAGTCAATTGTATGTTGAAGACTATTATAATAAACACCATTATTGTCACTGGTATAATCTGTATTAAGATGAATATCACCAAACCTGGTAATGGATACTGGTCACATTGAACACATCTATTGAGTTTGTTAATAGGAACTCCATAACCAGAACTACATGCTCCATTTCTACTATCGTAACAGAAAGGTTCGTATCTCATTTGAGGATTCAGCATCACTGATATGTTAGATTCAAATGTTTCTATTATTGGCCATTGTGTTTGAATCGAAAGAATAACTTCACTAAAATCAGCTACATCATTTAACGTAGTATTATAATAATAGAGACTTATATATTGATAATAATAAGTTATAGTTGTACATTGTTGGTACAAATTATTATCAAAAGATGCTGGACCAGATATAATGCAAGCTTGTAAATCATACCTCCACTCATAACTCACATTATAACAATCGTAGACCAAAGCACTTATATAAAACGGATCTCCAGAGTAAATAACATCATTGGTCTTACTTATCATTAAGTATGGACACGCCAATGTCTCATTACAATCAATACTATTAGCAGCAGCAAATGGAAGCAAAGCAAAAAGTAAGACAAGAAGAGACCACAGCATCATGGCTAATGTTCTCAAGGGCTATACAAAGAAAACAGGCAGAATACAGTTTATAAACAGTGTGATTGTAGAAGTTATTTTGTGGTAAACAAAGTAAATATTCTCATTACATAATATTACTATATATAATTATATTGTAATGTATGTACATTGTAACTTTATAAACAATACTATACTACAGTTGTGTATAATACTATTCATGTGATGAACATGTGTTCAAAGGTCAGTCCATTCTGACCTCATTAGGTATGAATCAGTACAAGGACATATGTAATTGTTCAACTGAGTCTTGATTATCAAGTTTAATCAATACAATGTGCAGTCCAATACTTGATACCACAAAGCCAAAACTAGGGTAACTCATTATGTAAAATCAAAAAGAAATTGTAGTTTATACCCAATTATTAGTTCACGTAAAAATTGATTGGTTTATTTAACCAATATATGGTAATTTACAGGTGCATGTATGTATAACAAATTAAATTGAAAATGCAAACTGAAAGTAAATATCATACTGTTTTCATTCCTAACATATTGTCAGGTTGACTGTTTCATCACACTGTACTATTAGATTGACTAAATACCTTAAATATGTTAGGAATGAAAGTAAGATAGTAGGGATGGTGTGTACAATTGGATCATCACTACATAATATCACAGATGGCAAAAAACAATTAAGTATATTTGCTACTCATCTAAATCAATAAAATAATATTATTAAATAATGTATGATATAAGACAAGACACTGCAAAGTAATAACATCACTCTTTGTTTTAAATATCTCTTGTTCACTTCCTACCAGTGAATACTAAGGCAATTAGTATGGCATTTGTCACAATGTTCAGTGGTAGGAAGTGAACGTCAATCATTATAGTGTATGGTATAGGTCAAGATGCTGCAAAGTAATAACATCACTCTTTGTTTTAAATATCTCTTGTTTACTTCCTACCAGTGAATACTATGGCAATTAGTATGGTATTTGCCACAATGTTCAGTGGTAGGAAGTGAATGTTACTCATTATAGTGTATGGTATAGGACAAGACGCTACAAAGTAATAACATCACTTAGACAATTAGAAGAGGCCAAATCAGCACGTCTAATAATCTCAAGGGCTATCACAAAGACAAATGAAATGTATAAAGTGCTTAACTTTGCTGTTGTGGGTGGTGTAGATCTATACTGGAAAGTGCATGTACATTTAACATTCCACAAGCTTAAAGGTATGGTAAATTATTAATGGCTCAGCTTACTCTGACAATAGTCAACTTACTGGCCAATTTGCAAACTAATTGACCATAAGGCACTACCTCACAAATTTGCTTAGCCTTCTCAAGTGACGTATACCACAGAATACAGACGAGAGATATCTCACATGATGTGCAAGATGATTATTGATGACTCAGCATTTCTCTTTTTATTTATTTTATTTTATTTATTTATAATGATTTTACAGTAACAGCAATGAGGGTGATAAAAAGTGAAATAATGATTCAGTGATGGAATAAAAGAAACATAACTGCTGCACTGGGGGGGATACTCATTACTTGTATGAGCATCCTATGATAATGTAAAAGTACCTAGATGATTAAATGACAATTATTAAAATGTAGATGATTAGGGGATCAGTAAACAAGAATTACAAGAACATTTATAATAATAAGTGCATGGGTTGCATGAGTCAAAGTGAGAAATGAAATTGGAGGTAAAATGAGAAATTACAGAACTTTTAATTAAGGATAATGATGGGTGGTTCTTGGTGTAACTCGACTATGATGACATCATAATGAAATGACACATAGTGATGTCATCATATATGATGACATCCCCTAAACCAAACCTAACATTTTAACTCTATGACACATAGTGATGTCATCTAGGACATGTTGTTACATCATCAGTCAAGTTACACCAAGAAGCACCCATAATGATGACTTGGAATCAATTGGTGGCAAGGAGTTCAAAAGCCGAGGGAGTCAATTAAAGTAGGAGTGTCTCAGTAGACTGTTATTTACAGAACTGTGTTTCAATTTGAAAAATGACTGGGATCGTGTGTTTGAGGAGCTAAAGGAGACATAGTTATTTATGTTAAAGTGGTCGTCAGGTTTCTTCAATACTGATGTGAAGAACATGATGTCATAAAGTTCAAGGTGATACATAAGTGGTAGCATTCATAGCTTAGATAGACATGATTTGTAATCCATTGACACATCGTGACAATATATTTGGTGGCTCTCATTTGAAGTTTCTCTAGTGCAGTGATATCTTTCAGTAAGGATGGACGGCAAACAGGAGAACAATATGTGAGAAGTGGGAGTACTAATGACATGTATAGATGTTTCTTGACGCTGATTGGGGAAGAAACAGAGAAAGTACGTTTAATTAAGTACAAAGTTCGATAGGCCTTGGACAGAATTTTATCAATATGACTGGACCAGGATAAATCAGAGCAGAAGACAACTCCAAGATCTTTACATGATCTTAAGGTTTAGCTTGGATATCTTTTCCATTCAGTTCATAGGTGTAACAGGTAGAGTTACATTTTCATGGAAAAGAAGGTGATAGGTAGAACCCCAATTGGAAATTCCATCAAGATCAGACTGGAGTAACAGACAATCCTGGAGGTGCTTGATTTTTTTTGCCACATTTGGTGTCATCAGTGAAAATATACATCAGCAAGTAGATAATGGAGGTGGGGAGGTTGTTGATGTAGGTGAGGAAAAGTAGGGGCCTAAATTACTCCCTTGAGCCACTCCTGAGGTAACAGGTAATAAATCAGACAGGTTGTTGTTAATAGATACACATTGTTGCTGAGAAGTCAACTATGCATGAATGAATTTCCAAATCCAGAGATTCCAAAATTTGACAATTTAGAGAGCAGGATGTCATAAGACACTGAGTCGAATGCTTTGATAATATCAACAAGAACAAGAAAACAAATCATTATTAAAATAACTGCAGTGTTCAAACTTCTGACATAAAAACTGCAAGGAACAACGCTGTAGAGTCACTGATATGTTAAATTCAAGGGTTTGGACTGTTGGTATTCTGTTATGATTGAAAGTATAACATCCGTGGAATTAATTGAAGCATTGGTGAAGTAGAGAGTTATAATGAACTGCAAATGACTAATTGATAAGTTAACACATTGTTGGAAAGCACTTTGATAAAATGATGCTGGTCCAGAAATGATACAAGCTATTAAGTCATTTTTCCAATCATAACTTCTATTATTACAGTCAAAGACTAATGCATTTAAATATAATGACTCTCCAGGAAAGATTACGTTTTTACCATTGGCTATTTCTACTGTCAAATATGAACACTCCATAGTATCATTGAAACTATTGCCATTCTCGCTATAACTATATTCATTGAGTCCAGTACTATTATTACCAGACTCTATGCCATATCAATTAACTGAACATTATAACACATTGATATATACACTGCTGACACTTGGAAGTCAAACTCCCTATTAGGATTGATTTGAATATTACCACAACTATCAAGAACCAGAGACTTGAGGGTAATGTTTGTAGATGATAGAAATAACAGTCCACTATGTGAACTACACTTTATAGTTACTGTCTTACCTCAATCTTTAGTAGTAAGACCTATGATGGCAATATTAGACTTGTCTATCACCTTACTGGTGTTGCCCAATATATAGGTACCAGGATACAGCTAGAGGACAGTGGAGTTGTGTTGTAGTCCTTGTAGAGCTAAATTGAGAGTAGCACAAGGTGTCTGGTCTTCTCTATTCCAACAAGAGATATTGTTCACACCAAATGATGAATTGATGTAGATCTCATACTCCCAGTTAGAAGCAAATGTAAGGGAAGCAAAAAATGCAACAATTAGAAGAGGTCAAACCATCATGTCTAATTTTCTCAAGGGCTATATCACAAAATAAATAAAACATTCTCATTACAAAGATTAATAATATTAAAAGAAATTTTTTTTTAAATAAAATAATATTATACTATAGCACTAGCTGTGTATAACATTGCTCGTGTGATGAACATGTGTTCAAAGGTCAGTCCATTCTGACCTCATTGGATATGCATCATTACAAGGACATATGTTATCATTACTCATTATAATCAATGAATGTTAAAAGTTCTGTCTTTACAAATATTTAAATTCACCATCTTTTGTTCTCACTATCCTTCTGAAGTAAGACAATCATTTAGTAAGATAGAACTAAATTATCAAGTCATACACTGTTAAAATAGACTGGATATATTAACCAATTTTATGATCACTTTATGGTCACTTAAATTTCAGACATGCCTACAAACTATATTAAAATGTATACTGTTTTGATTACTAGTTATTATGAAATTGAGAGTTCATATCATTCCACAAATCATTCCTCAAGAAAGAACATGTGTGTAGTTGTATTATTATTCCATTATAAATTTCACAGTGATAGCACTTACATACAGGCCCAGTATCTATGAAAATTCTAGTGAAATGAGACATTAAACAGAATCTTTATAGCTCTTACAATTAACTCTACGATATCAATTGTCTATCAGCATATTGTTTAATGAAATAGTGTGGTATTTACTATTTTCAGTGTCTCGTATTATATGTATTGTGAATGACCATAAATTAATTGGTTAAATCAACCAAAGTATATTATATAGAGAAATAAAATCCAGCAAAGATTAATAAAGGAATGTTATTAGAATTAACCACTTTATAGCAGAGTCCATGCATGCAGTGAATACATCACCCTGAACAATGTACAATAGCTGTGTATTCATATGGTAAACTTAAAGAATGATACTTAAGACAAGATAAAATCCAGCAAAACAGCAATAATCACATGTATTCTTAGAACCATTTTTATTAATTGATCCATCATTATTAGCAGTGCATATTCAGTGTTTTCTTGAGGTTGGGACATATATCAATCATACTTATAATGTGTATGCCATACATGCTTGAGAATAAACAAATTTATTAAATAATAACTAATCATTAAACCATTGAACTCACCAAATAACTATAACTTGAAATATATATTTTTTCTCTATAACAAATTGTAACAACAGCATTTAAATACAAACAGAGCAAGAAAAAATGTAGACTAAAAATAACACATTAATGTCTAGTGGTAAGAAATGAACATTAACACTACTTAAACAATGTCACCTATAACAAAAGATATCATAAACACCTATTAACAAATAAACATGAAAATTGAAAATTATAAAAAATACATCATAAACAATTAGTAAGTGACTAAATGAAATACAATTAAAATTATTACAAAATCAAACTAAATTAAACACAATGTTAAACTTAATGTTAAAGTTAATACAGAATCATGAATGTAAGTATTGTCAAAAATTATAACTAAATACAATCTATATGAAAAGTGTGTGTTAAAAATTTCACACTTACAATTATATACTGACTTTTTAAACCACACTAACTAATGTGAATACAGTTTAGTTTAAACTTCATCTTCGTGATCAGCTTCTGTACTGTTAGTACCCTCATTTGTACCACTTGCTATTGGATGTAGTGGTATTGTTGATCCTTCAGACATAGTTATAACCATAGACCTATTATTTCTTCTTGACAGTGTACCAATCTCAGTTTCAATGATATTTGGATTGTCATTAGCAATATTTTCTGTAGTTTCTTGAGGTTGGACAACAGGTAGGTCATACGAGACATATTTTACATGATGTTCCTTGTAGTTGTCTGGATTTTCCATACGATCAGCAATCCAGTCTTCATCGTTCACTAGTAATGGTTCCATGTTTTGATGATCTTCATTATGAGATGAATTGTATTGTTTGTTAATTCCACAATATTGATAACAACTCTCGATTCCTTTGATTATCCAGTAAAAGAAGTTAGCAGACAATATAATGTCAAAAATAAAAACAGAAGAAAAAAATAAAATTACTGTATAAGAAGTGGATGATCCTGAAATTAAAGTTAAAAAATTCATTGATACTAGGAATATGAAAATTACAAATCACATAAATTGTGAATGTTCTTTTTATATGGATGAAAGAGTGCAATCATTCCCCAAGCAATAAAAATAATGTCAATTAAGTAAAAAGAAAAATTCAATCATTTTCATAAGGTATAAAGTGTAAATTAAAACAATGATCCTTAAGAAAAGATAAAATCCAGCAAAATAGCGATAATCACATGTGTTCTTAGAACCATCTTTATAGGGTCCAGTGAATATGTCACCTAATAATATCAGTATTTCCTTTCTTAGATGTAAATAGCTCAGTAATTTGTGGAATACTTTAAATGGATAAAGTTGTATGTAGAGCATTGGTAAGAATATAATGAACACTAACACAATGATAGCAAAGATACCAGCAAAACTATGAGGTCAGCCAAAGTAATCTAATGTTCCATCATAGAAGAATGCTATGCCTTTATCATTTCTGTTATTCCATACATACCATGTTGTATGATCTAATAGTTGAAGAGAAGTAGCAGCAAACTGAGTAAAACATAACAAATATATTGAGGCAGTAGAATAAATCAAGCAAGGCTCAATGTTAGTCATACACCAGAAACGTGCTAGTAGACAATGAAGAGCTCTAGTGATAGTGACTACAATTAGCTTGTAAATAAAGATATGTTATCACAATTAAACATTTTATATTGTTCATGTATTGATCACATCACTCTGCACTGGCCCAGTATACATGAGAATGATAACTAAAGAGACTTTAGACAGAATCATTTATAGCTCAAACAATTAACTACATAACTGACAAATGTCAATCAATATATGAAACAGTCCAGTCTTTTACTAATTTTCAGTGTCTCATCCTGCATTATTATATGCAACATGAATGATCATGGATTAACCAATCTTCTCTAGTCTAACAATGTATATTATGTTACTATGAATATGTCTTCCTTTTAAGTAGTCCTATAAGACTGGTATATATGTACACTGCCATTGAGATTCTTGAATGTTTTTATAACACTTAGTGCAAAAATCTCTCTCAAAAACACACCTTATTACCTTACAAGGAAAGAAGTAACCTGGGGCTTATATATATATATATCATTAGTTTCAAACTACTCACATAACAATAATATAAATTCAAAATGGACATACAAATATACTGATTACAATGGACACATATACCCATTGAGCTGATTAATAGGAATCTCATATAACAAGGAGCATGTGTTTTTAATATATTTCAACCACAAATCTTACTAGTTTGTGAAATTAGTAGATCTCAACAGACAAATCATATAAGTATACAAGTATACATTGTACATATATATAGTGTTCATTGTTATACATTATCTGTGTGTTTCAAAATATGTATAAAGTGACAATAAAGATATATTATCAGAATTAATTATTTATAGAGTTCATGTTTACATTACCCTGCATGATGTAAACAACTTATGTATCCATAGCAACATATAAAATGATAATAAACACACCCACCAGCTAGACAATGATATCAATCTCTTGTTGATGAAGAGATTAGGATACAGCTGCAAATGACTGTAACAATAACTGACACGATGTATTCCAGTTGTGTTTATTTGGATTTAACACTATCATCAATAGTTTTTTTAATAGCACTCGAGTGCTATTTAAAAGTCACTAATATATTGTAAAAATTGATTGGTAGATTTAGCCATTACTTGGTTATACAGGTTGCAATTGCAAAGTTATTTTAAATGAAAAAGTAATCATAATACTGTTTTCATTATTAATGTACTACTGTTTATGTAGCTACATAACCATCAATTTCATAGTACATTAGTAATCAAAATAGTATTATGTTTACTTTTTAGATATGCAACCTATAATATAATGTATTAATATAAGATATCAAGTTATATTTTATGGTCACTTAAGTTTCACACATGACTACACTTCTAATATAATTCAGAAGGATAATAATAATGTAATGACAAACTTCTATATACTGTTTTATGTTCATGATCTTTGTTTCATTTTAAACATTTTGATAGCTAGTTATTATGTAATTGACAGTTTATATCTGTTAACAAATCATTTCTAAAGAAGGGACATGTGTGTGGTAGTATAGCTGTTCTATTATAACTTTCACAGTGACAGCACTCACACAATAGCCCAATATCCAGAAAATTCTAACTAATAAGATATTAAACAGAATCATTTATAGCTCTAACAATTAACTACATGACAGCCAAGTGTCAGTCAATATGAAACAGTGTGATGTTTACTACTTTCTCAGTGCCTTGTTTTATATTATATTCAATATGAATGATCATGGATTGGTTAATGTGTTATCAGAATTAACCATTTATAGAGTTCATGCTTATATTACCCTCCATGATGTAATACCTTGTGTATCCATAGCAACATTATAATAATATAAACACACCCACACTATAAAAATTAAGATGTCATTTTAACTAGATATATAATGATAATAAACTCATCCACCAGTTAGACAATGATATCAATCAATGAAGAGATGTAGCATGCAGATGCAAAATGAGTATAACAATAACTGATGTGTTCTTATTCTGTTCATTTGGATTTAACACTATCATCAATAGTTTTTGAATAGCACTTAAAAGTCACTAATACATATATTACTGTAAAAATTGATTGGTTGATTTAACCAATAATTGATTATATAGGTTGCAATTGCAAACTTATTTTTGTCAAAAAAGTAATCATAATACTGTTTTCATTACTAATGTACTACTGTTTATGTACTACATAACCATCAACTTCATAATACATTAGTAATCGTAATAGTATGATGTTTACTTTTTAGATATGTAATCTGTGTAACCATGTATTAGTTAAATCAACTAATCAATTTTTACAGTGAGTTATTATATATGTATAATGTACTGGTATAAAATATCATTTTATAACAATTTAATAACTAATAAAAGCTAAACACTTAAATTGTCTTTGTTATTGCAAACAAAATACATACTACATGTACATGACAAACTTGTTAAAAGATACAAAAGCAATAAAGTAAGGTTCACAAACTACAGTGATTGAATTAAATGTATTTGATTAAACTTCATCTTCGTCATTGACATCACTGATACTACTCTCTTGTGTAATACTTACTATTGAATGTAGTGGTATTGTATTACTAGACCCAGGAATTGAGCAACTATCACTTTCCGACAATGGACCAGTTTCAACGTTGTTAATTTCAGCTGATGGTACATTATCATAAGTAGCATGTACATTCTTTTCTTCAGGTTGTGAGACAGTTAAGTCATATGATACATATTTTACATGATGTTCATCATAGTTGTCTGGATGTTTTATACGATCAGCATCCCAGTCATTATCATCAACTAGTATGAATTCTATATCTTCATGTTCTTCATTATTTGATGTATTGTGTTTTCTGTTAGATTTACAACTTTGGAAACATATCATAATTTTTTTAATTGTCCAGTATGGAAAGTATCCGAAAACTATTACTCCAAAAATAATTAGTACAAATAACCAGTTTATAATGTAAGCATAATCATCACGATATTTATCTGAAGTGGCGACAATATCAATACTTAATGATGCTAAGAAAAGCATAAATATTAAATCAAAGAAATTGTGAATATTTTTTTTATATGGACGGAATATCGTGATTGTACCTCCAAATGCAGCAAACAATGCAATTTGAAAGAAAAGAATATTATTTGGGTAGTCTTTGGATATAAAGTATAAACATAAAACAATGATCCTTAAGAAAAGATAAAATCCAGCAAAATAGCGATAATCACGTGTTTTCTTAGAACCATCTTTATAGGGTCCAGTGAATATGTCACCCAATGATATCAGTATTTCCTTCCTTAAATGTAAACAGCTCAGTAATTTGTGGAATAGTTTAAATGGATAAAGTTGTATGTAGAGCATTGGTAAGAATACAATGAACACTAACACAATGATAGCAAAGATACCAGCAAAACTATGAGGCCAACCAAAGTATTTAACATTGTAGAACATAGCATGTGTCATGTTACTTTCATTTTTGTTATGTTGTGTTGTAGGATATAATAGTTGAAGAGAAGTAGCAGCAAACTGAGTGAAACATAACAGATATATCGAGGCTATAGAATGAATCAAGCTAGGTTCAATGTTAGTCTTATGCCAGAAACGTGCTAGTAGACGATGAAGAGGTCTAGTGATAGTGACTACACACCTAAATCCTTTATCATACATTGTAATCCAGGTATAGATCAAGAGTAAAAGGACCAGTGGATAGGTTGGTATGATATACCAGAATGATACAGCTTGTAATAATGTCATATTTGATGTTATACACAATGGCTTAACAAAAAACGTTAGAAAATTCAAGTTAAATATATTGGCAGGTATAAAATGAACATTTTGATATGGTAACCAGTATTTATTATCATATTCATGATACATTTCAAAGATAGCATTAATACTTAGATTTGGATACACTATACTAATCATTTGACAGTAGAAGACTAGACCAATCATAAAACCATTGGTCAATTGTATGTTGAAGACTATTATAATAAACACCATTATTGTCACTGGTATAATCTGTATTAATATGAATATCACCAAACCTGGTAATGGATACTGGTCACATTGAGCACATCTATTGAGTTCGTTAATAGGAACTCCATAACCAGAACTACATGCTCCTTTCCTACTATCTGTGCAGCAATTGTAACAGAAAGGTTCGAACCAGTACATGTATCTCGTTTGAGGATTCAACATCACTGATATGTTAGATTCAAGTGTTTCTATTATTGGCCATTTTGTTTGAATCAAAAGAATAACTTCACTAGAATCAGTTACATTATTTGATGTAGTATTATAATAATAGAGAGTTATATATTGATAATAATTGTAGTATATAGTTGAGCATTGCTGGTACAGATTATTATCAAAAGATGCTGGACCAGATTTAATGCAAGCTTGTAAATCATACCTCCACTCATAACTCACATTATAACAATCATAGACTGAGGCACTTACATAAAATGGATATCCCGAGTAAGCAGTAATCCCATAACTGGTCTTACTTATCGTTAGGTATGGACACTCCAATGTCTCATTATAATCGATACTATTACCAGCACCAAATGTAAGTGAAGCAAAAAGGAAAATAAAAAAAGTCCACAGCATCATGACTAATTTTTTCAAAGGCTATACAAAGAAAACAGGCAGAGTCCAGTGTACAAACAATGTCAATGTAGGAGTTATTTTGTGGTAAACAAAGTAAACATTCTCATTACATAATATTATTGTATAAAATTATATTGTAAGTATGTACATTGTAATTTCATATACTGTATATACTACAGTTGTGTATAATACTATTTGTGTGATGAACATGTGTTCACAGGTCAGTTCATTCTATAGTAATTCTTAAATATATATTTTTTTAGTGTTTTTATTAAGAATAGTACAGTCTAAAGTCCATATAAACTTGTTCTCATCAATATCTTTTATGCACATAAACTATCTCACCATATCACAATAATCACTAGATTCATTTCACATTATTTGATGTAACTATATGTATGCATACAATTGTATACTGTATGCATACAATGATATTATATTGATGTGAAGAGGATTCTCCTCTGAATAGATAGAATTGTGTCAGTTTTTGTTATCTAAATAAATTATGGAAGGCAATCAAAATATGTCACTGTATAATAATACAACATGTACATGTAACCTCTATCTTCATAAATAATATATGCATATCATAAATAATAGCTTGTAAATAAAGATATGTTATCACAATTAAACATTTTGTAGTGTTCATGTATTGATCACATCACTCTGCACTGGCTCAGTATCCATAAAAATGATAACTAAAGAGACTTTAGACAGAATCATTTATAGCTCAAACAATTAACTACATAACTGACAAATGTCAATCAATATATGAAACAGTCCAGTCTTTTACTAATTTTCAGTGTCTCATCCTGCATTATTATATGCAACATGAATGATCATGGATTAACCAATCTTCTCTAGTCTAACAATGTATATTATGTTACTATGAATATGTCTTCCTTTTAAGTAGTCCTATAAGACTGGTATATATGTACACTGCCATTGAGATTCTTGAATGTTTTTATAACACTTAGTGCAAAAATCTCTCTCAAAAACACACCTTATTACCTTATAAAGAAAGACTAACCTGGGGCTTATATATATATATATCATTAGTTTCAAACTACTCACATAACAATAATATAAATTCAAAATGGACATACAAGTATACTGATTACAATGGGCAGATACAACTATTGAGCTGATTAATAGGAACCTCATATAACAAGGAGCATGTGTTTTTAATATACTTCAACCACAAATCTTACTAGTTTGTGAAATTAGTAGATCTCAACAGACAAATTATGTAAGTATACAGTTATACATTGTGTATATAGTGTTCATTGTTATAGAATTATACATTATCTGTGTGTTTAAAAATATGTATAAAGTGATAATAAAGATATGTTATCAGCATTAATTAACTATTTATAGAGTTCATGTTTATATTACCCTGCATGATGTAAATAAATTATGTATCCATAGCAACATATATAACAATAATAAACACATCCACCAGCTAGACAATGATATCAATCTCTTGTTGATGAAGAGATTAGCATACAGCTGCAAATGACTGTAACAATAACTGATACATTGACTTCCATTTCTGTTTATTTGGATTTAACACTATCATTAATAATTTTTTAAATAGCACTCGAGTGCTATTTAAAAGTCACTAATACATTGTAAAAATTGATTGGTAGAAATAATCATTACTTGGTTATACAAGTTGCAATTCCAAAGTTAATTTAATTGAAAAAGTAAGCATAATTCCATTTTCATTATTCACTACTCATCTAAATCATTAAAATAATTATATCAGTGAATTGTTGCTGCATTCTAATCCTGTGCTATTATTATATAGGTTTGATGTAATTGCCATCCAAACTATCTTGTTTGCACTCTTTGTATTGGACTGATATTACTCATTCCTACATTAACTTTATTTTTAGAAAATATTTTATTTACTTATATATATATATATATATATATATATATATATATATATATATATATTATGTAAGATATAGTCTAGCTACTTTTAGACTTAGTCCTGCATAATTGCATTTATATTGAAATAGGAAGTTATTGAACTCACAGTTTTCTACAATAGCCCCACAATTCCCTGCATTTAGCCTAGTAATAAAATACAAGACAAAGTGTATCAAAAGACACCAACTACACTGACTAGTGTCCAATGAAGTCAGGTCCAGCATACTTTACTGTGTATTAAAGTGACTTTGTATGAGTTGTATGTATATATACTAAGGATAAAGATTTGTACATCTAAATACATACATTTTTACACAGTTATTATTCTTTGTTTTAAATGTCTCTTGTTCACTTCCTACCAGTGAATACTAAGGCAATTAGTATGGCATTTGCCACAATGTTCAGTGGTAAGAAGTGAATGTCAATCATCATAGTGTATGGTATAAGACAAGACACTGCAAAGTAGTAATTTCACTCTATTTAAATATACTGAACAACATTTGTGTAGTTAGTTGTCAGATGTTCATCATAATCATCTGGATGTTCCATACGATCAGCATCTTGGCCCAGTTATTATCATCAACTAGTATCAATTCCATATTTTCATGTTCCAAATTAATTAATTTAATTGCAACCTGTATAACAATATATTGATTAAATCAATCAATCAATTTTTACAGTGATATATATTTTATGCACATTTTATGATACCTGGTTACCAATACTAATCATCACTACATGGGATAGGAAAAGTAATGACTGACAGTAATGATCCATCACTATTAGCAGTGTATATTCAGTGTTTTCTTGAGGTTGGGACATATATCAATCATACTTATAATGTGTATGCCATACATGCTGTTATCTGGATGTTCCATATGATCAACAGCTACACAGTTACTACATAGAAAATATAGGAGGTTTGTGTGAATTGAAGCTCATGTTGTGTATTAGCATAATAATATTGACAATTTATAAATTATTCCCCTATCCACCAGTACTAGTACCATTGGAAGTAAGGATCATTGTGTCCTCAATACAGAGACTATTCTATGATTAATAGAAAGAGAGAGACTGATAAAAAGACAGAGACAGAACATGGAAATAAAGACAATGATCATGAGAGAACCAACCAACAATATATAGAGCATGTGATTCCATTAGTTTTGTATTACATATTAAAAACTTAATACATATGTCATAATGATTGAATTTGTTTCACATATCAACAATTTTATGTAATAATAACTAAATAAAAAGTCATCAAGACATTAATAGCAATCGTTGTAATTATAACAAAATTAGAAATCAAACTAAAATTAAACACAATGTTAAACTTAATACAGAATCATGAATACAAGTATTGTCAAAAATTAACTAACTACAGTCTACATGAAAGTATGTGATAAACGTTTCACACTTACAATTATATACTGACCTTTTAAAGCACACTAACTAATATGAATACAGTTTAGTTTAAACTTTATCTTCATGAACAGCTTCTGTACTGTTAGTACCCTCATTTGTACCACTTGCTATTGGATGTAGTGGTATTGTTGATCCTTCAGACACAGCTATAAGCATAGGCCTATTATTTCTTCTTGACAGTGTACCAGTCTCAGTTCCAACAATATTTGGATTGTCATAAGCAATATCTTCTGTAGTTTCTGGAGGTTGGACAACAGGTAGGTCATATGAGATATATTTTACATGATGTTCATTGTAGTTGCCTGGATTTTCTATACGATCAGCAATCCAGTCTTCATTATTTACTAGTAATGGTTCGATGTTTTGATGATCTTCATTATGAGGTGATTTGTATTGTTTGTTAACTCAACAATATTGATAACAACTCTCGATTCCTTTGATTATCCAGTAAAAGAAATTAGCAGACAATATAATGCCAAAAATAAAAACAGAAAAAAAATAAAATTACTATATAAGAAGTAGATGATTCTGAAAATAAAGTTAAAGAATTCATTGATACTAGGAATATGAAAATTAGCAAATCACATAAATTGTGAATGTTCTTTTTATATGGACAAAAGAGTGCAATCATTCCCCCAAGCAATAAAAATAATGTCAATTGAGAAAGAAGAATAACATGGCCATAATTTTTATAAGGTATAAAGTGTAAACATAAAACAATGATCCTTAAGAAAAGATAAAATCCAGCAAAATAGCGATAATCATGTGTCTTCTTAGAACCATCTTTATAGTTTCCAGTGAACACATCACACAATGATATCAGTATTTCCTTTCTTAGATGTAAACAGCTCAGTAATTTGTGGAATAGTTTAAATGGATAAAGTTGTATGTAGAGCATTGGTAAGAATATAATGAACACTAACACTGATAGCGAAGATACCACCTAGTACATGAGGCCAACCAAAGTAATCTAATGTTCCATCATAGAAAAAGGCTACGCCATTGTCATTTCTGTTATTCCATACATACCATGTTGTATGATGTAATAGTTGAAGAGAAGTAGCAGCAAACTGAGTGAAACATAACAGATATATTGAGGCTATAGAATGAATCAAGCAAGGTTCAATGTTAGTCATACGCCAGAAACGTGCTAGTAGATGATGAAGAGGTCTAGTGATAGTGACTACACACCTAAATCCTTTATCATACATTGTAATCCAGATATAGATCAAGAGTAGAAGGACCAGTGGATGGGTTGGTATGATATACCAGAATGATATAGCTTGTAATGGTGTCATGTGTGGTGTGATACAGAGAGGGTAATTGAATAGAAAGGCTAAAAAATTAATATTAAAAACACTAGAAGGCAGCATTAAATAATAATTATCATTATGTAATGATGCAATCATAAGACTCAGACTAGGATTGACTACACTTATTATTTGACAGTAGAAGACCACTCCAATCATAAAACCATTAGTCAATTGTATGTTGAAGACTATTATAATAAACACCATTATTGTCACTGGTAAGAGTTGTATTAAGAAAAACATCACCAAACCTAGTAATATATCCTGCTTACACTTGACACATCTATTGAGCTGGTTAATAGGAACTCCATAACCAGAAGCAAATGTTCCACATAATCTTCCTGTTCTACCTTCTGCACAGAAGGATGGAGGAAAGTTATTTGAGCCGTTTTTGTAAAAGCAATTATCACCACAATTATAAAAGAGAGGACAAAGACCATTCACAAACTTTTCTAATTTTTTATCTTGAGAAAAGCATTTATCTTTACTAGAAATAATGCAGTTGTAATCGTTTTTATACTTTGAACAAAAAAACAAATCATTATAAAAATATTTGCATTGTTCAAACTTTTGACCTAAAAACTGCAAGGGACAACGCTGTAGAGTCACTGATATGTTAAATTGAAGGGTTTGGACTGTTGGTATTTCTGTTATGATTGAAAGTACAACATCCGTGGAATTAATTGAGGTATTGGTGAAATAGAGAGTTATACTGAACTCCAAATAACTAATTGATAAGTTAGCACATTGTTGGAAAGCACTTTGATAAAATGATGCTGGTCCAGAGATGATACAAGCTATTAAGTCATTTTTCCAATCATAACTTCTATTATTACAGTCATAGACTAATGCTTTTAGATATAATGACTCTCCAGGAAAGATTACGTTTTTACCATTGGCTATTTCTACTGTCAAATATTGACACTCCATAGTCTCATTAAAACTGCTGCCATTCTCGCTATAACTATATTCATTGAGTCCAGTATTATTACCAGACTCTACGACAATATCAATTAACTGAACATTATAACACATTGATATATACACTGCTGACACTTGGAAGTCAAACTCACTATTAGGATTGATTTGAATATTACCACAACTATCAAGAACAAGAGACTTGAGGGTAATGTTTGTAGATGATAGAAATAACAGTCCACTATGTGAACTACACTTTATAGTTACTCTCTTACCTCCATCTTTAGTAGTAAGACCTATGATGGCAATGTTAGACTTGTCTATCACCTTACTGGTGTTGTCCAACATATAGGTACCAGGATACAGGTAGATGACAGTGGAGTTGTGTTGCAGTCCTTGTAGAGCTAGACTAAGAGTAACACAAGGTGTCTGGTCTCCTCTATTCCAACAAGAGGTAGTGTTCACACCAAATGTTGAACTGACATAGATCTCGTACTGCCAGTTAGCAGCAAATGTAAGTGAAGCAAAAAGTAAGACAAGGATAGCTCTCAGCAACATGTCCAATTTTCTCAAAGGACATATGAAGATGAATAACAGACAGAATATAGAGTACAAACTATGCTATTTTAGCGATTACTATAGTAACATTTCACTATGTATATATAATAATCATTACTTGGTTATACAGGTTGCAATTGCAAAGTTATTTTAATTGAAAAAGTAAGGATAATATTGTTATCATTACTAATATACTACTGCTTATGTAGCTACATAACCATCAATTTCATAATACATTACTAATCAAAATACTATATTTATATTTTAAATATGCAACCTCTATAATGTACTGGTATAAGATATCAAGTTATATTTTATGGTCACTTAAGTTTCATACATGACTAAACTTCTAATATAATTCAGAAGGATAATGATGTAATGACAAACTTCTATATACTGTTTTATGCTCATGATCTTTGTTTCATTGTTAAACATTTTAATAGCTAGTTATTATATAATTGACAGTTTATGTCTGTTAACAAATCATATGTAAAGAAGGGACATGTGTTTGGTAGTATGGCTGTTCTAGTATAACTTTCACAGTGACAGCACTCATACAAAGGCCCAATATCTATGAAAATTCTTACTAATGAAATATTAAACAGAATCATTTATAGCTCTAACAATTAACTACATGACAGCCAAGTGTCAGTAACTATGAAACAGTGTGATGTTTACTACTACCTCAGTGCCTTCTTTTATATTATATTCTACATGAATGACCATGGATTGGTTAATGTGTTGTCAGAATTAACAATTCATAGAGTGCATGCTGACATTACCCTCCATGATGTAATAACTTGTGTATCCATAGCAAGATTATAAAAAAAATAAACACCCTCACACTATAAAAATTAATATGTCATTTTAGCAAGTAATTTGTACCTGGTTAGATACAAATTAGTTGTTAAAATAACATACTAACTTTTACAGTGATAATCATATCAATCTCTTATTGATAAAGAGATTATCATATAGCTGGAATATGAATGTAACAAGAACTGATGTATTGACTTCTAATTCTGTTCATTTGGATTTAACACTATCATCAATAGTTTTTTAAATAACACTCAAAAAGTCACTAATAGTTATCATGTATAGTATACTGGTATAAGATATCAAATTATACATTAAACACAATTTTATAACTAGTAAAAACTAAACACTTTAATTGTCTTCGTTTTTGTAAACAAAATACATACTACATGTACATGACAAACTTGTCAAAAGATACAAAAGCAATAAAGTAAAGTTCATATAAACTACAATGACTTAATTAAATGTATTTGGTTAAACTTCATCTTCATCATTACTTTCTGAGAGTGGACTAGTCTCAATGTTGATAATTTCAGCTGATGATGCATTACCATAAGTAACACGTACAATCTTTTCTTTAGGTTGTGAGACAGTTGATTCATATGGTACATATTTTACATGATGTTCATCATAGTTGTCTGGATGTTCTATACGATCAGCATCCCAGTTATCATCAACTAGTATCAATTCTATATCTACATGTTCTTCATTATTAGATGTATTGTGTTTTCTGTTAGCTTTAAAACTTTGGCAGCATATCCTAATTTTTTTAATTGTCCAGTATGGAATGTATCCGAAAACTATTAATCCAAAAATAATCATTAGAAATAACCAGTTTATATTTACAACATATCCATAATGATATTTATCTAAATTGACAACTGTATCAATACTTAATGATGCTAAGAAAAGCATAAATATTAAATCAATTAAACTGTGAATATTTTGTTTATATGGACGAAATATCATGATTGTACCTCCAAATGTAGCAAACAATGCAATTTGAAAGAAAAGAATATTATTTGGGTAGTCTTTGGATATAAAGTATAAACATAAAACAATGATCCTTAAGAAAAAATAAAATCCAGCAAAATAGCGATAATCACGTGTGTTCTTAGAACCATCTTTATAGGGTCCAGTGAATATGTCACCCAATGATATTAGTAATTCCTTCCTTAGATGTAAACAGCTTAGTAATTTGTGGAATACCTTTAATGGATAAAGTTGTATGTAGAGCATTGGTAAGAATATAATGAACACTAACACAATGATAGCAAAGATACCAGCAAAACTATGAGGCCAACCAAAGTATTTAACTTGTCCCTCCGTGTAATACAGTGTTGTAGGATGTAATAGTTGTAAAGAAGTAGCAGCAAACTGAGTGAAACATAACAGATATATTGAGGCCACAGAGTGAATCAAGCAAGGCTCAATGTTAGTCTTACGCCAGAAACGTGCTAGTAGACGATGAAAAGGTCTAGTGATAGTGACTACACACCTAAATCCTTTATCATACATTGTAATCCAGGTATAGATCAAGAATAGAAGGACCAGTGGATAGGTTGGTATGATATACAAGAATGATATAGCTTGTAATAATGTCATATTTGATGTTATACACAATGACTTAACAACAAATATTAGAAAATTCAAGTTAAATATATTGGCAGGTACAACACAAAGATTTTGATACGGTAAGCAGTATTTATTATCATATTCATAATACATCTCAAAGATAACATTAAGATTTAGATTTGGATACACTATACTAATCATTTGACAGTAGAAGACTAGACCAATCATAAAACCATTGGTCAATTTTATGTTGAAAACTATTATTATCAACACAACTATTGTTGCTGGTAAGAGTTGTATTAAGATGAATATAATCCAATCTGGTAATGGATACTGGTCACATTGAACACATCTATTGAGTTGGTTAATAGGAACTCCATGACCAGGAGCACATGCTCCTTTTCTACTATCATTTGTAACAGAAATATTGATGTATGTGTTGCGTTATTGGAGGCTTCAACATCACTGATATGTTAGATTGAAGTGTTTCTATTATTGGCCATTGTGTTTGAATCAAAAGTACAATTTCACTAGAATAAGTTACATCATCTGATGTAGTCTTATAATAATAGAGAGTTATATGATGATAATAATTATCATGGTAATGTTCATATGTTATTGTTGTACATTGTTGGTACACATTACTATCAAAAGATACTGGACCAGATATAATACAAGCCTGTAAATCATTCTTCCACCCATAACTCACATTATAACAGTCATAAACTGAAGCACTTACATAAAAAGAATATCCAGAGGAAATCCAATTCCAGGGGTTTCTTATCATTAAGTATGGACATTCCAAAGTCTCATTACAATCAATACTATTGCCAGCAGCAAATGTAAGTGAAGCAAAAAATAAGACAAGAAGAGACCACAACATCATGACTAATGTTCTAAAGGGCTATACAAAGAGAACAGGCAGAGTCCAGTGTACAAACTATGTCATTGTAGGAGTAATTTTGTGGTAAACAAAGTAAACATTCTCATTACATAATATTATTATAGAATTATATTGTAATGAGTTTTATAAACAATACTATGCTACAGCTGTGTACAATATTACTCATGTGATGAACATGTGTTCAAAGGTCAGTCCATTCTGACCTCATTGGGTATGAATCAGTACAAGGACATGTGCTATCATTATTCATCATAACTAATGAATATTAAAAATCTGTCCTTTACAAGTATGTAAATTCACCATCTTTTGTTCTCACTATCTTTCTGAAGTAAGACAATCAGTTACTAACATAGAACTAAATTATCAAGTCATACACTGTTAAAATCAATATGCCATTTTAAGAACTAATTTGTACCTGACATGATTAGATTACTATAGAGTACAAAACTCTTGCGAATTACTCACTGTCTAATTTGTTGGTATGTTGTACCTTTACATACAAGCAAATTATAGAGTAAGTAATTGACATAAAATCAATATTCCGTAGTAATCCACCAATGTAAAGTACAAATTAGTTGTTATAATGACATAGTAATTTTCACAGTGTACACTGTTAAAAAAGTTTGTATATATTAACCAATTTTATAATCACTTAGATTTCACTCACGACTACACTTCCAATGTAACTCAAAAGGATAATAATAATGTAATGACAAATTTCTATATTCTGCTTAATGTTCATATTCTTTGTTTCATTGTCAAACATTTTAATAGTTAGTTTCTATATAATTGTCATTCTTTCATAAATAATAGCTTGTAAATAAAGATGTGTTATCACAATTAAACATTTTATAGTGTTCATACATTGAACACATCACTCTGCACTGGCCCAGTATTCATGAAAATGATAAATGAAGAGACTTTAGACAGAATCATTTATAGCTCAAACAATTAACTACAAACCGAACATGTGTCGATCGATATGAAACAGTGTGATGCATACTACATTCTCAGTGTCTTGTCCTTTATTATATGCAACATGAATAATCATGAATTAACCAATCTTCTCCATTCTTATATATATATTTCATTAGTTTCAAACTATTCACATAAAAATAATATAAATCATTCAAAATGGACATACAAATATACTGATTATTGATTAGTATTGTGTTTACATTTTAGATATACAACCTATAATATAATGTACTGGTATAAGATATCAAGTTATATATTATGGTCACTTAAGTTTCACACATGACTACACTTCTAATACAATATAGAAGGATAATGATGTAATGACAAATTTCTATATACTGTTTTATGTTCATGTCCTTTGTTTCATTGTTAAACATTTTAATAGCTAGTTATTATATTATTGACAGTTTATATCCATTAACAAATCATTTCTAAAGAAGGGACATATGTGTGGTAGTATGGCTGTTCTGTTATAACTTTCACAGTGACAGCACTCACATGTACACAAAGGCCCAATATCCAGAAAATTCTAACTAATGAGATATTAAACAGAATCATTTATAGCTCTAACAATTAACTACATGACAGCCAAGTGTCAGTAAGTATGAAACAGTGTGATGTTTACTACTTTCTCAGTGCCTTGTTTTATATTATATTCAACATGAATGATCATGGATTGGTTAAATGTGATATCAGAATTAACAATTTATAGAGTTCATGCTTATATTACCCTCCATCATGAAAATAACTTGTGTATCTATAGCAAGATTATAAAAATAATAAACAGACTGACACTATAAAAATTAATATATCATTTTAACAACTATAATTTGTACCTGGTTAGGTACAAATTAGTTGTTAAAATAACATACTAACTTTTACAGTGACGATCATATTAATCTCTTATTGATGAAGAGATTATCATATAGCTGGAATATGAATGTAACAAGAACTGATGTATTAACTTCTAATTCTGTTCATTTGGATTTAACACTCTTCAATATTTTTTAAATAACACTCAAGAAGTACTAATAGTTATCATGTATAGTATACTGGTATAAGATATCAAATTATACATTAAACACAATTTAGTAACTAATAAAAACTAAACACTTTAATTGTCTTTGTTATTATAAACTAAATACATACCACATGTACATGAAAAACTTGTCAAAAGATACAAAAGGAATACAGTAAAGTTCACAAACTACAATGACTGAATTAAATGTATTTGATTAAACCTCATCTTCATCATCACCTTCTGACAGTGGACTAGTTTCAATGTTGATAATTTCAGCTGATCTTGTATTATCATAAGTAACATGTACAATCTTTTCTTCAGGTTGTGAGACAGTTAAATCATATGGTACATATTTTACATGATGTTCATCATAGTTATCTGGATGCTTTATGCGATCAGCGTCCCAGTTATCATTATCAACTAGTATCAATCTTCATGTTCTTCATTATTAGATGTATTGTGTTTTCTGTTAGCTTTACAACTTTGGCAGCATATCCTAATTTTTTTAATTGTCCAGTATGGAAAGTATCTGAAAATTATTACTCCAAAAATAATTAGTAGAAATAACCAGTTTATAATGTAAACATATCCATAATGATATTTGTCTAAAGTGGCGACAGTATCAATACTTAATGATGCTAAGAAAAGCAGAAATATTAAATCAAAGAAATGGTGAATATTTCGTTTATATGGACTGAATATTATGATTGTACCTCCAAATGTAGCAAACAATCCAATTTGAATGAAAAGAATATGACTTGCATTTCTTAGTGCAAAGTATAAACATAAAACAATGATCTTTAAGAAAAGATAAAATCCAGAAAAATAGCGATAATCACGTGTGTTCGTAGAACCATTTTTATAGGGTCCAGTGAAAATGTCACCCAATGATATCAGTATTTCCTTCATTAAATGTAAACAGCTCAGTAATTTGTGGAATACTTTTAATGGATAAAGTTGTATGTAGAGCATTGGTAAGAATATAATGAACACTAACACAATGATAGCAAAGATACCAGCAAAACTATGAGGCCAACCAAAGTGTTTAACTTGTCCCTCTGTGTAATACTGTGTTGTAGAATATAATAGTTGAAGAGAAGTAGCAGCAAACTGAGTTAAACACAACAGATATATTGAAGCCACAGAATGAATCAAGCAAGGCTCAATGTTAGTCTTACGCCAGAAACGTGCTAGTAGATGATGAAGAGGCCTAGTGATAGTGACTACACACCTAAATCTTTTATCATACATTGTAATCCAGGTATGGATCCAGAATAGAAGTACCAGTGGATAGATTGGTATAATATACCAAAATGATATAGCTTGTAATAATGTCGTATTTGATGTTATAAACAATGGCTTAACAACAAACATTAGAAAATTCAGGTTAAATATATTGGCAGGTATAACATAATGATTTTGATATGGTAAGCAGTATTTATTATCATATTCATTATACATCTCAAAGATAACATTAATATTTAGATTTGGATACACTATACTAATCATTTGACAGTAGAAGACTAGACCAATCATAAAACCATTGGTCAATTGTATATTGAAGACTATTATTATCAACACAACTGCTGTTACTGGTAAGACTTGTATTAAGATAAACATCACCAAACCTACCCATTGATCCTTATCAGATTGAACACATCTATTGAGTTGGTTAATAGGAACTCCATAGTCAGAACCGCATGCTCCATTTCTACTATCTGTGCAGCAATTGTTACAGAAAGGGGTTTGAGGATACAGTATTATTGAAATGTTATATTGAAGTACTATTGACCATTGTGTTTGAATCAACAGCACAACATTGGTAATTTATTATATTATCTGATGTGGTAGTATAATAATAGAGAGTGCTATGATGATGATGATCATATGTTATTCTTGTGCATTGTTGGTACACATTACTATCAAAAGATACTGGACCAGATATAATACAAGCCTGTAAATCATTCTTCCACTCATAACTCACATTATAACAATCATAGACGGAAGCACTTATGTAAAACTTAACTCCAGAGTAAGCAGTAATCCTATAATCGATCTTTCTTATCATTAGGTAAGGACACTCCAATGACTCATTACAATCAATTCCATTGCTATTATTGTTATAACTATATTCATTGAGTCCAGTACTGTTATCACCAGACTCTATGACTATATCAATTAATTGAACATTATAACACATTGATATATACACTGCTGACACTTGGAAGTCAAACTCTCTATTAAGATCGATTTGAATATCACCACAACTATCAAGAACCAGAGACTTGAGGGTAATGTTTGTAGATGATAGAAATAGCAGTCCACTGTGTGAACTACACTTTATAGTTACTGTCTTACCTCCATCTTTAGTAGTAAGACCTATGATAGCAACATTAGACTTGTCTATCGCCTTACTGTTGTTGTCCAAGATTTAGGTGCCAAGATACAGGTAGATGACAGTGGAGTTGTGCTGTAGTCCTTGTAGAGCTAAATTAAGAGTAACACAAGGTGTCTGGTCTTCACCATTCCAACAAAAGGTAGTGTTCACATCAAATGTTGAACTGACATAGGCCAAGGGGGGACCCTTGTGAATGGCTAAGGGAGGACACTAATGAACGGCCAAGGGGGGACTCTTGTAAACAACTAAGGGGGAACCCTTGCAATAGGCCAAGGGGGGACGCTTGTGAACAGCTAAAGGTAAGGGAGGACCCTTGTGAACGGCCAAGGGGGGACTCTTGTGAACGGCCAAGGGGGGACTCTTGTAAACAGCTAAGGGGGGACCCTTGCAATAGGCCAAGGGGGGAACCCTTGCAATTGGCCAAGAAGGGAGACCCTTGTGAACAGCCAAGGGGAGACCCTTATAAACAGACAAGTGGGGGCCCCTTGCAATAGACCAAGGGGGGACTCTTGCAATAGGCTAAGGGGAGACACTTTTGAACGGCCAAGGGGGGACTCTTGCAATAGGCCAAGGGAGACCCTTGTGAACAGCTAAGGGGGGACCCTTGCAATAGGCCAAGGGGGGACTCGACCCTTGCAATAGGCCAAGGGGGGACACTTGTGAATGGCCAAGGGAGGACACTTGTGAACAGCTAAGGGGGGACCCTTGCAATAAGCCAAGGGGGATCCTTGTGAATGGCCAAGGGAGGACTCTTGTGAATGGCCAAGGGGGGACACTTGCAATAGGACAAGGGGGGACACTTGTGAACAACCAAGGGGGGACTCTTGTAAACAGAGTAAGTAGTATCCTATAACTGATCTTTATTATCATTAGGTAAGGACACTCCAATGACTCATTACAATCAATTCCATTGCTATTATCATTATAACTACATTCATTGAGTCCAGTACTATTATTATCAGACTCTATGACTATATCTATTAGCTGAACATTATAACACATTGATATATACACTACTGACACTTGGAAGTCAAACTCCCTATTAGGATTGATTTGAATATTACCACAACTATCAAGAACCAGAGACTCGAGGATAATGTTTGTAGATGTTAGAAATAAGAGTCCTCTGTGTGAAAATTCTAGTGAAATGAGACATTAAACAGAATATAGCTCTTACAATTAACCCTACAATATCAAGTGTCTACTAATTTCAGTGTCTCATGTTTAATGCAATGTGAATGACCATAGATTAATTGATTAAATAAACCAAAGTATATTATATAGAGAAATAAAATCTAGCAAAGTATAATAAAGGAGTGTTATCAGAATTAATCACATTATAGCAGGGTCCATGCATGCAGTGAACACATCACCCTGAACAATGTACAACAGCTGTGTATTCATATGGTATAATATGTAAACTTAAAAGAATGATACTTAAGACAAGATAAAATCCAGCAAAACAGCAATAATCACATGTATTCTTAGAACCATTTTTATAAATTGATCCATCATTATTAGCAGCGCATATTCAGTGTTTTCTTGAGGTTGGGACATATATCAATCATACTTATAATGTGTATGCCATACATGCTGTTATCTGGATGTTTCATATGATCAGCTACACAGATACTACATAGAAAATATAGGAGGTTTGTGTGAATTGAAGCTCATGTTGTGTATTAGCATAATAATATTGACAATTTATAAATTATTCCCCTATCCACCAGTACTAGTAGCATTGGAAGTAAGGATCATTGTGTCCTCAATACAGAGACTATTCTATGATTAATAGAAAGAGAGAAACTGATATAAAGACAGATACAGAACATGCAAATAAAGACAATGATCGTGAGAGAACCAACCAAGAATAAACAATTTTATTAAATAATAACTAAATAAAAAGTCACCAAGACATTAATAGTAATCATTATAATTATAAAAAATTAGAAATATGTGGTAACTTAAACTACTGAACTCACCAAATAACTATAACTTGAAATATATATTTTTTCTCTATAACAAAACTGTAACAGCAGCATTTAAATACAAACAGAACAAGAAAAAATGTAGACTAAAAATAACACATTAATGTCTAGTGCAAAGAAATGAACATTAACACTACTTAAACAATGTCACCTATAACAAAAGATATCATAAACACCTATTAACAAATAAACATGAAAATTGAACTTAATACAAGATACATCATAAAAAATTTGTAAATGACTAAATGAAATACAATTACAATATATTACAAAATCAAACTAAAATTAAACACAATGTTAAAGTTAATACAGAATCATAAATGTAAGTATTGTCAAAAATTAACTAAATACAATCTACATGAAAATATGTGGTAAACAATTATATACTAACTTTTTAAACCACACTAACTAATATGAATACAGTTTAGTTTAAACTTCATCTTCGTGATCAGCTTCTGTACTGTTAGTACCCTCATTTGTACCACTTGCTATTGGATGTAGTGGTATTTTTGACCCTTCAGACATAGATATAAGCATAGGCCTATTATTTCTTCTTGACAGTATACCAGTATCAGTTCCAATGATATTTGGATTGTCATTAGCAATATTTTTTGTAGTTTCTTGAGATTGGACAACAGGTAGGTCATACGAGACATATTTTACATGATGTTCATTGTAGTTGTCTGGATTTTCCATACGATCAGCAATCCAGTCTTCATCATTCACTAGTAATGGTTCGATGTTTTGATGATCTTCATTATGAGGTGAATTGTATTTTTTGTTAATTCCACAATATTGATAACAACTCTCGATTCCTTTGATTATCCAGTAAAAAAAGTTAGCAGACAATATAATGCCAAAAATAAAAACAGAAGAAAAAAATAAAATTACTGTATAAGAAGTAGATGATCCTGAAATTAAAGTTAAAGAATTCGTTGATACTAGGAATATGAAAATTAACAAATCACATAAATTGTGAATGTTCTTTTTATATGGACGAAAGAGTGCAATCATTCCCCCAAGCAATAAAAATAATGTCAATTGAAAAAAAAGAATAATATGTCCATTATTTTTATAAGGTATAAAGTGTAAAATTAAAACAATGACCCTTAAGAAAAGATAAAATCCAGCAAAATAGCGATAATCACGTGTGTTCTTAGAACCATCTTTATAAGGTCCAGTGAATATGTCACCTAATGATATCAGTATATCCTTCCTTAGATGTAAACAGCTCAGTAATTTGTGGAATAGTTTTAATGGATAAAGTTGTATGTAGAGCATTGGTAAGAATATAATGAACACTAACACAACAATAGCAAACATACCAGCAAAACTATGAGGCCAACCAAAGTAATCTAATGTTCCATCATAGAAAAAGGCTATGCCATTATCATTTCTGTTATTCCATACATACCATGTTGTATGATGTAATAGTTGAAGAGAAGTAGCAGCAAACTGAGTGAAACATAACAGATATATTGAGGCTATAGAATGAATCAAGGAAGGCTCAATGTTAGTCATACGCCAGAAACGTGCTAGTAGACGATGAAGAGGTCTAGTGATAGTGACTACACACCTAAATCCTTTATCATACATTGTAATCCAGGTATAGATCAAGAGTAGAAGGACCAGTGGATAGGTTGGTATGATATACCAGAATGATATAGCTTGTAATGGTGTCATGTGTGGTGTAATACAGAGAGGATAGTTAAATAGGAAGGCTAAAAAATTAATATTAAAAATACTAGAAGGAAACATTAAATAATAATTATTATTTTGTAGTGATGCAATCATAAGAGTCAGACTAGGATAGACTACACTTATTATTTGACAGTAGAAGACCACTCCAATCATAAAACCATTAGTCAATTGTATGTTGAAGACTATTATAATAAACACCATTATTGTCGCCGGTAAGAGTTGTATTAAGAAAAACATCACCAAACCTAGTAATATATCCTGCTCACACTTGACACATCTATTGAGCTGGTTAATAGGAACTCCATAACCAGAAGCACATGTTCCACACAATCTTCCTGTTCTACCTTCTGCACAGAAGGATGGAGGAAAGTTATTTGAGCCATTTTTGTAAATGCAATTATCACCACAATTATAAAAGAGAGGACAAAGACCATTCACAAATTTTTCTAATTTTTTATCTTGAGAAAAGCATTTATCTTTACTAGAAATAATGCAGTTGTAATCGTTTTTATACTTTGAACAAGAAAACAAATCATTATTAAAATAACTGCATTGTTCAAAATACTGACCAAAAAACTGCAAGGGACAACGCTGTAGAGTCACTGATATGTTAAATTGAAGGGTTTGGACTGTTGGTATTTCTGTTATGATTGAAAGTACAACATCCGTGGAATTAATTGAGGTATTGGTGAAATAGAGAGTTATACTGAACTCCAAATAACTAATTGATAAGTTAGCACATTGTTGGAAAGCACTTTGATAAAATGATGCTGGTCCAGAGATGATACAAGCTATTAAGTCATTTTTCCAATCATAACTTCTATTATTACAGTCATAGACTAATGCATTTAAATATAATGACTCTCCAGGAAAGATTACGTTTTTACCATTGGTTATTTCTACTGTCAAGTATGGACACTCCATAGTATCATTAAGACTGCTGCCATTCTCGTTATAACTATATTTATTGAGTCCAGTATTATTACCAGACTCTACGACAATATCAATTAACTGAACATTATAACACATTGTTATATACACTGTTGACACTTGGAAGTCAAACTCCCTATTAGGATTGATTTGAATATTACCACAACTATCAAGAACAAGAGACTTGAGGGTAATGTTTGTAGATGATAGAAATAACAGTCCACTATGTGAACTACACTTTATAGTTACTGTCTTACCTCCATCTTTAGTAGTAAGACCTATGATGGCAATATTAGACTTGTCTATCACCTTACTGGTGTTGTCCAATATATAGGTACCAGGATACAGGTAGATGACAGTGGAGTTGTGTTGTAGTCCTTGTAGAGCTAAATTGAGAGTAACACAAGGTGTCTGGTCTCCTCCATTCCAACAAGAGGTAGTGTTCACACCAAATGATAAACTGACATAGATCTCATACTGCCAGTTAGCAGCAAATGTAAGGGAAGAAAAAAATGCAACAATTAGAAGAGGCCAAAGCATCATTCTCATCACAAAGATTAATAATATTAAAAGAAATTTCTCTTTTTTAAATAACATATTATATTTCAGCTTGGTGTAATATTATTCATGTGATGAACAGGTGTCAAAGGTCAGTGTATTTTTGAGCTAAATGGGTGTGAATCAGTAAAGGACATATGTTATCATTATTCATCATAATCAATGAATGTTAAAAACTTGTCTTTTACCAATATTAAAATTTACCATCTTTTGTTCTCACTATCTTTCTGAAGTAAGACAATCATTTAGTAAGATAGAACTAAATTATCAAGTCATACACTGTTAAAAGAGATTAGATATATTAACTAATTTTTTGATCACTTAAATATCAGACATGACTACAAATCATATTAAAACATATACTGTTTGAGATTACTAGTTATTATGAAATTGACAGTTCATGTCATTCAACAAATCATTACTCAAGAAGGAACATGTGTGTGGTAGTATGGCTGTTCTATTATAAATTTAACAACTATTCAGAACCAGAGACTTGAGAAAAACTACACTTTATAGTTACTGTCTTACTGCAGTAGTAAGACCTATGATAGCAATATTGGACTTGTCTATCACCTTACTGGTGTTGTCCAATATATACACTGGTGGATCTAGAGGGGTGCCTGGGGTGCACAGGCAACCCTTTTTTAGGGTGCTTCTTGGTGTAACTTGACTGATGTTGTAACAACATGTCCTATAATGACATCACTATGTGTCATAGAGTTAATAATGTTAGGTTTGGTTTAGGGTTTAGGGTTTAGGTGATGTCATCATCATCATATGTGATGACATCACTATATGTCATCTCATTATGATGTCCTCATAGCAAGTTACACCAAGAACTACCTTTTTATTATCTAATAATATTCATGATCAATCATTAAAATCGCATCCTGTGGTAAAAATTTACTTTAAGTATATTCATAGCAAGGTCTTGCAACCACACCTTACAAAGCTATACCTCGATGTTTTATTGACTTTACTGTTTCGTAATTAAAAGAGTGCGTCTATGAATAATAAATTCATGAATTTTTATTAGGCTTGAAATTTTTGTGTGAACTACACTTTATAGTTACTGTCTTACCTCCATCTTTAGTAGTAAGACTTATGATAGCAATATCACCTTACTGGTGTTGTCCAATATATAGGTACCAGGATACAGGTAGATGACAGTGGAGTTGTGTTGTAGTCCTAGTAGAGCTAAATTGAGAGTAACACAAGGTGTCTGGTCTCCTCCATTCCAACAAGAGGTAGTGTTCACACCAAATGATAAATTGATGTAGATGAGTGTGAATCAGTAAAGGACATATGTTATCATTATTCATCATAATCAATGAATGTTAAAAATCTTGTCTTTTACCAATATTAAAATTTGCCATCTTTTTTTCACTATCTTTCTAAAGTAAGACAACAGTTAACTAAGTTATCAAGTCATACACTATTAAAAGACATTAGATATATTAACTAATTTTATGATTACTTAAATATCAGACATGACTACGTATACAAATTATATTAAAATGTATACTGTTTTGAGATTACTAGTTATTATGAAATTGACAGTTCATGTCATTCAACAAATCATTACTCAAGAAGGAACATGTGTGTGGTAGTATGGTTGTTCTATTATAAATTTAACAACTATTCAGAACCAGAGACTTGAGGAAAACTACACTTTATAGTTACTGTCTTACTTCCATCTTTAGTAGTAAGACCTATGATAGCAATATTAGACTTGTCTATCACCTTACTGGTGTTGTCCAATATATACACTGGTGGATCTACGGGGTGCCTGAGGTGCACAGGCACACCTTTTTTTAGGGTGCTTCTTGGTGTAACTTGACTGATGTTGTAACAACATGTCCTATAATGACATCACTATGTGTCATAGAGTTAATAACGTTAGGTTTGGTTTAGGGTTTAGGTGATGTCATCATAATGATGACATCACAATGTGTCATAGAGTTAATAATGTTAGGTTTGGTTTAGAGTTTAGGTGATGTCATCAATATGATGACATCACTATGTGTCATCTCATTATGATGTCACATAGCAAGTTACACCAAGAACCACCCTTTTATTCTCTAATAATATTCATGATCAATCATTAAAGTGGTAAAAATTTACTTTAAGTATATTCATAGCAAGGTCTTGCAACCACACCTTACAAAGCTATACAGGTGTACCTCGATGTTTTATTGACTTGACTGTCTCGTGAAGAGTGCGTCTATTTGTAACTGTTACATTTGATAACAGTGTTACATCATAAAAATTGACTGTCGATTTAACCATTAGTTGGTTATACAGGTTGCAAATACTAACATATTTTTGTCAAAAAAGTAAGTATTAAGACTGTTTTCATTACTAATGTACTACTGATTATGTAGCTACATAAATATCAACTTCGTAAATACATTAGTAATCAAAATAGAATTATGTTTAATTTTGAATATGCAACCTGTATAACAATGTATTAGCAACCAATTAATTTTTACAGTGTATTGTAGGAGTGATTTTATCTGAGAAAACTCTCATTGTATAGCAATATTGCATTGTATGTATAATGTTATAGTAAAAATAATATAATTATACGATATTATATATATATATCGATCGATCGATATATATATATATATATATATCGATCGATATATATATATCGATCGATCGATCGATCGATATATATATATATATATATATCGATCGATCGATATATATATATATATCGATCGATCGATATATATATATATATCGATCGATCGATCGATATATATATATATATATATATATCGATCGATCGATCGATATATATATATATATATATATCGATCGATCGATCGATCGATATATATATATATATATCGATCGATCGATATATATATATATATATCGATCGATCAATCGATATATATATATATATCGATCGATCGATCGATCGATATATATATATATATATATATATATATATATATATATAT